>ML861898.1:0-23864 GCA_009831015.1 Picea engelmannii | reverse complement strand
AAGCGAGGGTCGACAGTCCCAAAGGGTGAAGTAAACTGACCATATTCCATATGACGATGGAGGCTCTAGCTAGGACTGGTGGAGTCTATCAACGAAGAATCACAAGCACGAGGGATTGAGGATCTACAAACAACGAGATCAGACTTAGAAGGAGACTCAAGATTACTTGGACCAAGAGGGGGAAGCAAGGGATCCCATGCCCCCATTGGGTAAACCAAAGGATCAATTGCTGAGACCAAGTCTCGGGAAGGCAAACACGATTTCACAGGTTCCTGCTCAGAAGCAATTGAACATCGAGGATAAGATGCCACATAATTAACCTGTGGCGGGGTAGAGTCTACACGAATGCTAGGAACATATAAAGGGGGAGTCTGAAATAATGCCGAATTAGGATGGTGATTATCAGATGTCAGCTGGTCGATAGTGACAATGCTTCCATTGTGAGGGAAATGCATCACCTGGAAGAGCGTAGACACCATAGCATTCATAGCATATACATAATAATGCCCAAGAATCATATTGAAATCTAACGGGCCTTGCACCACTATAAAATCAACAAGGATAGTCTTCCCACCTAAAGATATAGGTAACTAAGGAAGAACCCCCAAATATTCACTAGGACGTCTGTCAAAAGCCAACAACTCATGCGAAGAAGACACAAGCTTGGGAGATCCCAAGACTTTCCAAACCGAGGAGGATAAAATACTTGCGGAAGCTCCTTCATCCACAATACATCGATAAATGTTTGTTGAATTAACTTCAATCCTTATTTGAAAAGGTGCATAAGAAAGAAGACGAGGCTCAACAAGATCATTCCAATCAAAGGAAACCATCCCAGGGCTTGGAGGGGGTGTACTCAGAACGAGCAGAATGCCCCCTTGTTCTGAAAGTACTGAACTGGAAACGCTAAAAACATAGTCGGTAGACACTTCACTCCCCAAGAGAAGAGTGGGATCAGCCGAAGACTGCGTCGGCGTGACCACTTTCTCAACCAATGGTTGCATAGGCTGAGAGACTACATGGTCTAAAGGCATAACACCCCTTAAAAGAGGAGTGGGATCAACCGATCACTGCATCGGCGTGACCACTTTCTCAACCAATGGCTGCATAGGCTGAGAGACTACATGGTGTAAAGGCACCTCACCCCTCAAAAGAGGAGTGGGATCAGCCGATGTCTGCATCGGCATGACCACTTTATCAACCAATGGTTGAATAGGCTGAGAGACTACAAGGTCTAAAGGCACCTCACCCCTCAAAAGAGGAGTGGGATCAGCCGATGACTGCATCGGTGTGACCACTTTCTCAACCAATGGCTGCATAGGCTGAGAGACTACATGGTCTAAAGGCACCTCACCCCTCAAAAGAGGAGTGGGATCAGCCGATGACTGCATCGACATGATCACTTTCTCAACCAATGGTTGAATAGGATGAGAGAATACAAGGTCTAAAGGCACCTCACCCCCCAAAAGAGGAGTGGGATCATCCGATGACCGCATCGGCATGACCACTTTCACAACCAAAGGCTGAATAGACTGTGAGGAAACTTCAGAAGACTCAAAATCAGAAGAGTTTGCAGATAGTGACCACAATCTTTGTACCTCTAGAATGCCAGGTCACAAATGAGTAAGGTGATCTCCCTTGCAAAGCTTACAAGGGAACTTAGGCTTATGTCCTATCCGTATAGGTTTCTCAATAGAATCGATGCCCCCAACATGATTAGCAGTGGATGGTTGCACATCTCTAACATCACTTGGAGAGGCTGGTGATGGGTCGATAACTTGACTTGCAGAGGCTACAGACCTATTGCCAGTATGACTAGAAGGGACTGGACTTTTGCCCCCAGCATGATTGACAGGGGTTGGGTGCTTGCCCCTAGCGTGACTTGTAGAGGTTGGGTGCTGGTCTTCAACGTGACTTGCAGAGGTTGTCGACCTATCTCCAACATGACTCGCAGAGGTTGGTGATTTCTTCTTCCTATTCTTCCTCTTTCTATTTTGTTTAGACTTCCAGTTACTAGTAACTGTACTTTCACCAGAAGCAGGAGAAGGAGGAGGAGAAGACTTTGCTGACGAAGAAACATCAACAGGGTGCCCATGACTTAAGGTGCTTAATTGAGAAGCGTCAAGATCATTCATGACACTTGGAATGGTACCCAACCAAACTGATAGTCCCACATTCAACCCGGGAATGTACAAAGTGGCCATCAAAGGGACACCAATGTTTCCCAAGAAAGGAAAAGCACAAGAATCCCCTTGCGAAGGGGTTCCTTGGTTGGTATCGTCGGGAACTTTAGCCATGAAGATCATATGCACAGGTTCTCTCCTTGTGGGATCGTTCAAGTTCGCAAAAGTCTCACAAACTGACTCTGGAAAATCAGTGTTATCAAAACAACGCCTATAAAGAGGCGGCTCCACGTTTATAAGCGGAAGACCGAAAAAGTCCTCATGACCGACGGAGTGGGCGGTCTAACACCCTAGGTCAAAGACCCAAAGCCATGACTGACTAACTCACTATGGAAAACTAGGGAGCACAGAGCACACACTAAAAGTTCCTAAAGGCAAATTAAGCAAATGACTAACTAGTTGGAAGAACAGTTACACCAACTAGCACTAGAGAAACTTACCGGTGCAAGTGCAGCTCGAATATGGAAGCACCCTTCGGGTATACTCTGCAAAGCGTGGTCCAATGTCTGCCCTAGGTACTGCGTTATACCCCCACGGTCACCTATGTAATTCCCTAAAATAAAGGCAACTAGGTTGCCAGCTCGTGAACAATCACCAGGCGGGTACAGTCAACAGTCGGGTGGACCGCAATGAGCAGGGTATTAAGCCCAAAACCTATCAAGGGTATCGAAAGAAAGTGTTCCGGAAGACGACTGAGGACCTCGAATTGATTTGAGACCCACGAAGCTCTGTGGCAAATGCAATCAACGGAATCCAAAGACAAGTCCTCTATATGTGTTCCCCACTACGCTTGATCCGGATTTGGAGGGGTTATCTTCGCTACCTTTCTGCACGTGACCTCGTGTTTAGTCCCTGTGTTAGAGGGGGGTCCCGGATAATTTCCACATTACTGGACTTCTACACTCCTTATCACAGACTCATATGTTTTTTTTATAGCCTTGAAGAGTTTCCTCTCCAACCTAAATCAAGGCTCTAGCCTAATCTAGTTGATGGACCCTACAAACATAAAAGTCTAGTTATTTTTAATTAGCGTTCTTGTTAAGGCTTGATTTACTCAAAAGGTGTGGTAGTGCAACTGATGTTGTTAAGACTCTTGCAGAAAAAAGAAATGATAAGAACACTAACAAAGAATAAGTATCTTTCTTATTTTCTTTTTGAAATGATTTTAAAAATAGAAGAAAACACAACGCTATGCTAATTTCTTTTTCTTTTTCAAATAACAATGCAAAGCAAATGGCAGGAAAGAAAGAGATCTAACGAACTAAGTTTTTTATTATTTTCTTCCAATCACAGTAGAAATAACAAAATATTCTAAAAGAAACTGATGAATGCAACTCATTTTTCTTAAAATTTCAAGCTAAAAATAAGTTTAAAAAGCTAAGAAACAGAAGAAATCTTTTAATGAAAAAGCAAGCTATGCTGTAATCAAACCTAAGTTGTCGATTGCTATGACAAAGACCAAGATTAAATGAAGGAAATCCTTGAGAGGTATAACTCTTGATAAGGAAGAGGATGACTGCCTCTCCTTAAACAAAAATTTTCTCAACAGGCACACTGTTGACAGTTCAACAGCCAATGTGTGCACGTGAGTTGTGTAAGGTCAGAGTGCGTGTACACGCATGCAGGCCTTATGTAGGCCGTGTGTACCTCTGCAACTCTTCAAAAATGAAAATACAAGCAATCAAGCACTGGTAGAGACTACTGGTATTGAGAACCAGAATCTCTTGAAGATTGATAAACTTACTTTGTCAGAAAAGAAAAACAATTCAAGGAAAATTTCATAGAACAAAACCAATCTGAGGTGGTACCTAAGCTAAAAACCACAACAACAGAGACCAGAATGAGTTCCAGAAAACCCTTGAGAAGGATCACTTCTGACAGGGGAGAGGATGACTGCATCTCTAACCAAAAAAAATTCTGAACTCAGACACGCGACTGACACTTCATCAGCTAGCGTGTGCACGCGGGTTGTGTGAAGGTTGGGCGCATGTACACGCATGCAGGCCTTATACAGGTCACGTGTACCTCTGTGACTTCCCGAAATGAGAATGCATCCAAGCAAAGAAAGTAGGGAATACTGGTATGGAAGACCAGAATACCTACTAGCTCAGACTCTTGTAGAAACTCAGAAAAAAGGTGATGAAACCAATTTAAAACTACCAAAAAGTATCCCCAGAAAACCCGAGAGAAATCCCCAGTACGGTCGCCAATTCTGTTGTGAGTGGGAAATCCCCCTACAAACTAGCACTTAGGGTTTTATCATGCATTCAGAAAAGACCTAAATATTCCTGCTTTTTACCATCATCCCAGACCTAAACCCCATTATTCTTAAGCAAATACACAGTTAAGAAGATCAAGTGAACATACCTTGTTTCCGACGTTTGGTATCGATCCCTCTTCACACTTGGTCGCTCTTTGACTGCAAATCTCCTCCCAAGGTTGACCTGGATTCACAAAAGACAAACAAAGATCTCCATACGCATTTGATCTACATATTAATGGGTTAGAGGTTTAATCGACATGTACACAATAAACAATGAAAACTTCATATGGTGGGACGGGAAAAGTACTTCTTTATTATTAAATTCACTAAAGCAACTTACAATGATGAAGCCGACCATTGCTCCACGAATCTGGTCTTGGGCTCCTCTTTTACTATGCACCAACTGCTAACACACTTGCTTCTCTTCTTCGTTGAAATCATAAAATGGTTGCAGAATCTTGGGCAAAGGGGAATACGAATTCGGGTAGAGTTTCTTTACTATGTTTTTCCTCCCTTTCAAATGGGACCCTTACCCCTTCTTTTATAGGCTAGAAGGAGCTAGGTATTTGGTCGAATGACTGACCATGCATGGCGAAAAGGTTTAGTTAACTTGCCCAAAGCTGTGTGTTCCATCAACAACTTTCCTTTTTACGTGCTTTTGTAGGTACACGTGGGCTATATTGGAGAAGCTAGCATGTACACACGTTTAGTAATGGAGCAGGGTGCGTGGGCCTTTATAAAGGGGGTTTTTAAGAAGAGTTGTTCAGTAGTGTTTTGGCAAAGAAGGAGTCTGAGATGGCCTGATGCCAAGTAAGTATGTCTGGTGCAAATTAGGGTTATAACAGTTGTGGAAACAAGTATAGTTGGTAAGAGGAAAAATGAACAAATATGTATGAACTTGGTTAAAGCCATGAATGAGTAAAGGTAAAGAGGCCTTGGAGGATGATTAAGCTAGAATGGAAGTCCAGGGCTATGTAGAAGGAGTTGGGAGAAAAAGGAAAAAGTCCCTTGACCCGTTTCTTGTCGTCTATCATGATTCGCTAGAATGAGAAACTGATATGATGATACATGTAAATGTTTTAGTGTGTAGATGTTGATAGTTGTATAACTATAGATACAACTAAAAATTGGATTGTGATTACACTCGTGAAAATATTAAGGGTAAT
Organism: Picea engelmannii; assembly: GCA_009831015.1. Classification (NCBI taxonomy): domain Eukaryota; kingdom Viridiplantae; phylum Streptophyta; class Pinopsida; order Pinales; family Pinaceae; genus Picea; species Picea engelmannii. Next base: position 18,252 of record ML861898.1, on the reverse strand, counting down.
GCGGTAGAGTGCATAGAGATATGTTGGGGCTTATTTGAAAATGTTTTATTGATTTATGTACATGAATTTTAATTAACATGACCACTGGAATAACTTTGAATGTGATAGTGCATGTTTGTGTAAGAAATGAATGGAACTATTGGGAAAGATAGTTGCCAATGATGGACAACCTCAAGCAGAGGATGAATACGAGAAGGATGTTGTTAAAATATTGTTGAAGGGACTTTGGGGGCCCATGAAGCACCACATATGAGGTAATGTCAGAGAGGGTGCTAGAAGAAAAGAACAGGTATATAATATCTCATGCTCATATGACATGGGAATGGAAAGGGAGTTGGTAAGAATCCCTTCTGAAAAGATTTCATGCAAATAATTTTGAGCGGCTGTCGTATGTGATCCAAATTATTTTTGGCATGAAATGAGAGAAGAGATATAATAAAGAAATGTACAAAGATGCATCAATAATATAACAGAGATATATCAGAGATATAACCATAAACACAGAGATACAGTAATACACAATTTCTATTAATGAGCGAAATGTACAAAACTGTAGAAATACATAGTGAAAGACTCGCTAGAATGGTGGCAGCTTATCTCTGATAAGAGATGTGATGAATAATCACATTCACAAGAAGATGATTGTTACAATGAGGCTCCAAAGTCCTTTTTAACATAAAGAAAATCCAAAACCCTAACCTCGGAATATGAAAAACCAACAGTTTTGTGGACCTCGTTTTGGGTAGTTTGGTGTATCAACTTCCTAGGGGTGTAACTTTGGCATACGATCTTCATTTGGGGTGCACAATAGTTTGTTGGAAAGGTATCGATGAGGAGCATCATTTTGGGGGCTCAATTAGAGTCTTTAGCTGTTATTGAGGTGCCCGACCGCAAAAAAGCATTGTTTAGGCCCTCAAAATGGCCCCGAAAGTTTAGGAACCAAAAAACTGCTAAAAATAGTAAGTTGTCAACAAATTGTTTTGAGCCAGTTGGAATAGTTGGGTGGCCACCAATATCCTATTTTGAGCCAGTTGGAATAGGTGGGTGGCCATCGATACCCACCTGGATCAATCCTCCCTCCTTAGGAAGAAATGGTCTCCACTACGTTGAGTTCCTAGGGTAGAGGGGAAAGTATTTGTTGAATCTAAACCTTTGTGAGTTGCTTGCCTTACTGGAGCAGTTGCGTTGCTTAGCTTGTTGAATATTGTCACAAACCTATTGTTGGTGAGGTTGAATCTTTTCAAACAACCTATTGTATCTTGGCTTGACTGGGCAATGTGTAGGCACCATTGTAGGTGAAGAAACATTATTTTCTTTCTCTTCTGCAATATGTTTTTGTTGTATAGAAAGGTATTGGGACAAGGATGCAATAGTTGCAGTGTCCTTCTGTTCACCTTTTGAACAGATTGTGAAAAGGTTGAATTTTGCAGTATGATAGATTACCTCGAGACATTGTTTTGGTGGAACAGTAGTCGAAACTACCTCTGGTATCCTGTAGAGTTGACCCCCTAGAGTAATAATGACACTACGAGGTCAAGACTCATACACAACATGATGTTTCCACATATATGGTTGGCCCAAAAGAACATCACAGACATCTAGCGGGGCAACATCACATAATACCTCATCCTTGAAGGGTTCGATGTCGTATGACAATCGACAATGATGACTCACACGAAGATCTCATCCATGGCAAAGCCAACCAATGTTGTATGGTTGTGGGTGTGGTGTTGTCGACAATCCCAACTGTTTAATGACCTATGTTGAGATGAGGTTCTTCTATCTTTCATTATCAACAATGAAATGCAGTGGGGTCCCATTAACCCACATTTGTGGATGGAAGAGGTGCTCCCCCTCTTCAGGATCTACTGGTTCTTCTAGTTGAATTGTTGTGGTCGTGATAGTAGCAATGGGGTCTGCATCGACGATCTGTCTCTTTCTAGTATTTTCTTAATTAGATTTTGAATTTGGGTTTGACTCTTTTTCTTTGATCTCGTCCACCAATGAGTGTTTTGAGCGACATTTATCGGTGTTGTGCCAGAGGATTTTGTGGAAGTTGCACCATTTTCTAGTGTCATTCTTCATTTTCCCCTTACCCTTCTTTTCATGTGGCTTGGATTGGTTTTTGGGAGGTTGTTTGTTAGGGCCATATTTATCATACTTTGGTGGTTGTGGATTTGCAGACCTGAACTCCCATTTGTTCTGGTTCTTAAATTTTTGATCGATTTTGAAAGCATATTGATAAGTATCTCCCAACGATGAGATGTCCAGAAACTCCATTTCGGTTTGGATGTACCTGTGTAGAGCCCATGGATTTTCAGAACCGAATGTCGCTCATAATATTTTATACCCAACTTGGTGTGAAAGGTATGGAAGGTATTGGTGAACTACAACATTGTTTGGCCCCTCTCTTAACGCAGTGTGGTCCATCTCATGTACTGGTCGTCATAGTTACCAACAGGGTAATATTGTTCTTTGACTGCATCCAGAAAAATATCCCAAGTGTGATCGACCCCATATATTCCAAACTCCTTTTTAGATATTTGCTCCCAGTAAGTTTCCCACCAATGTTTGACATGGGGGAGAGCCTTAAGGAGTGCGAAGGTGATCTTTTCCCTGTCGAAAAAATTGTGAACAGAGAAATAACCTTCTAGTAGATTTAACCATTTTTCTAGGGCATCCACATCTATCTGACCTTCAAATACGGGAATATAAAAATTAACTTGTACCTTGAAAGGAGAGGTGCTTCCAAAGTGGACACTTGGTGAAGATGTGCCTACTATTATCGATAGGCGTTGAAGGATGTGGGAAAAATTCTCCATCATTTCGTCCCTTTGTCGCGTGAGAGCTTGCTCAAGCAACATATTAATAGAATCTTATGCTTCGTCTTTTTTCTTTTCTTCTGCCATGGAGGGTTTCTTGGGCATGAAAGAGAAATTTTCCTCAAGAGAGACAAGCTCAAGACCCAAATTGCTATACTTAGACCTCATCGAGGACATGCACTGAAAAACCATCAAGAGCAACCTGCTCTGATACCACTGGTCCAGATTATTTTTGGCACGAAATGAGAGAGGAGATATAATAAAGAAATGTATAGAGATGCATCGATAATATAACAGATATATATCAGAGATATAACCATAAACACAGAGACACAATAATACACAATTTCTATTAATCAGTGAAATGTACAAAACTATAGAAATACAGAGTGAAAGACTCGCTAGAATGGTGGCAACTTATCTTTGAGAAGAGATGTGACGGCTACTCACATTCACAAGAAGATGATTGTCACAATGAGGCTCCAAAGGCCTTTTTAATATAAAGAAAATCCAAAACTCTAACCCCTGAAGATGAAAAACCAACAGTTTTGTGGACCCCGTTTTGGGTAGTTTAGTGTATCAACTTCCCCTGGCGTAACTTTGGCACACTATCTCCATTTGGGGCACATGATAGCTCGTTGGAAAGGTATTGACGAGGAGCTTCATTTTGGGGGCCCAATAAGAGATATTGGCCATCATTGAGGTGTATGATCAAGAAAAAGAGTTGTTTAGGCCCTCAAAATGGCCCTGGAAATTTAGGAACCGAGAAATTATAAAAATAGTAAGTTGCCAACAAACTCTTTTGAGCCAGTTGGAATAGGTGGGTGGCCACTGATATCCTATTTTGAGCTATTTGGAATAGGTGGGTGGCCACCAATATCCTGTTTTGAGCCAATTGGAATAGGTGGATGGCCACCAATATCCACCTAGAACAGTATGCTATTGCTACCCAAGAAGGGTAAGATTCATTAAAGAAGAATCTGAATAATAGAGAGAGGATATCTATGTCGGTCAAAGATGATTTACAATCCTTGCAAAAAAATTCATGAATAAGTAGTATCATGGGTACATTGTCCAATCAAGGGTGATTGGGAATAAAGGTGCTCATAAGTAGCACATTGAATTGAATGCATCGAGGAAATACATGCTAGCATAAGAGGGTAGACAATGGATTTCCCATTAAGGAAAGGGACCTTCCAATACTCTACCTGAATTGTAATGGTATTAAAGAAAAATAAAGTTTGGGTGGCCATGAGTGTTGGCACCCCGATTACAATTGAAAGAAGAATGCTTGAATGCATTCACGTGAAACTTTTAGTTTCAAGCATGTTGATTTGAGATCATGATCAGTTGAAGCAAGAAAAACATAGTCCTGCTATAAAAATAAATATGTATAAAGGAACCATGTGGTAAAAGGTTGGTTGAGTTCCAACCCACAAAGGAAAATTGCCTAATGTAAAAAATAACAATCTGAAAATGAATGCAAGGGTGCATTGTGTGTGAAGTGACCATGGACAATGGCACATTGATTAAATTCATTTGATGTTTGATTACCTGTTAAAAGGACTTGGTATGCTAAAGTAAATCATGTGTAAGGGATGGTATTTCCTTTTTGAGTAAATGAATTTGATTGTTAGTATGCACAGTTTTGAAATTGTTTGTGAACCACTGAAAGTGTGCAATGAAAATATAATGTGAACGAGAACTAACAATTTGTTTGGTTGATTGAAGTTGAAATTATAGGAAGAAGGGTCCTGGATATGACAGTGTTGTAAGCCCATAAGGAAGACCAATCGACTATTGAACCAAATTGCTATGGAAAGGAAAATCCCATACTTGTGAATCTGGTTCCTGTGTGGAACATATATGAAAATAAATTGTGGGATTTGCAAATATGTGGGTGACAGATTTGCAAGAAAAATCTGAATTGGGATTGATGATAACATCTCGCAGATTTATGTGTACATCTGATACAGGTGAGATGAAAATGATCTGTCTAGGGAGGATGGATGAAGGATATCAAAGCTGTAAAGCTTGAAAAAGGCTACTATTGTGACATGAGAACCTTGTGATAATTCATGATCTCCCTAGAATATGTTGTGTTGTGGTAACACATGCCAGAGGGATGCCTCAATAGAGCAAGTTTGAGGGATGCCTCGATTGTAAGATTCGATGAAGTCTCTAGAACTCTTCTTGTGTGAGAAATCCTTGGCAAGGCAAGATGGATCACCTAAGGGACTGTATAGCAAAGAAGGGGATGCCCGAGCCTGGACGTGGAGGGTGAGTGATCTCAAGGAAGAGGAGACTTTGATAATTATTGTAAACTATTGATTGGGATCATGCACGTAATGGGTATGTCAATGAAAAGAATGATCCAAGTTAACGATACAACTATATGGATGCAGATCCATGAACTACATAGATAAGTGTTGTGTTGAATTATGAAAATTTGTTCTTAAATTATGAACAACAATAAACTGTTTATGCACGAAATTGTGAATCGACATGCTTTTTGTTCGAAATGTTGTAGGCATACGATGAATGTTGAGGATCTGGAAAAGGACCAGACTATGAGGGAAAATAAAAAGGTAATGTTGAAGTAGCTGAATGAAAAAGTCATGATAGGTGTTACTGAGAAATAACACCAAGGACAATGTTCCTTTGAAGGGGGAGGGGATTGTAACACCCCTATTTCCCCTAGCTTGTAATTAATCATTACTTATGATTGCCATGACATGGCAAGTGAACAATGTGAGTCTTCTATTGTTTAGATTGCCAACAATTGACTATGGGGGTGAAGCCTTGAAGTACTGGTCGTGATACCATTAGAGGAAAGAGTGACGAAACCTATAGAGAGGGATCATCATACCAAGATGATCCAATCCTCTTTGCTGAAATATTCGATCTGTGTTAATAAGCCTCATCCTGATCCCAAGGAAAGATAAGCCAAAACATGTTCCCGACAGGTTGCTGGCTAGAGAAATCGCTTACAAGACAATAGAAACAGGGATAACATCCTTCATGTTGGCTAACAACAAAAAACTCTAGCCTAAATTCCCTTTGATCATAGGAAGGTATGTCTTGTCAAATGGTCCTAATGCCAGAAAATAAATTGAATATCTATAGACAATTTGCCTATGCACAGGAGAACCCAAAGGACCTGACCCAAAAGAATTGATGAGTGAGCATATCAAAGTTGTCAGATTGACACACCCTTTCATTCATGAGGTAAATTATGTATAATAAGTCTTCAAGGGATCATTTTTCTTTGAAGAGGTATTGAACAAGTTACAAGACAAGCCAACTAAAGAAAAGATGCAAAGGGAACATGAAGAAAAAAAAAGAAACATAGCCAAAGAGCAGTTTGCATTTCTTCTAGCCAAAGACAAAGAAGAAAAAGAAGTGAAGGAAATAGAAGAAGAAAGAAAAAAGGAAGAGAGGTTAAATAAATCCCTAGAATAATTCTAAAGGAAGGAAAAAGAACTAGAAATGGAGAAGAAAAAGGAACAGGATGAAGCCAAGAAGAAGAAGGAAGAAGACAAGTAAAAACCCAAGTGGGAAGAGAAGAAGAAAAGGGATGAAGCTCTTAGAAAGATTGCTAAAGAAACTAAGAAGAATGTTGAGAGAGAAGAAAAATCATGGTATGATGCATGACAAAAGAAAAGGGAAAAATAGGAAGAAGAAATGCAAAGAATGGCTACCAAAGTAGAACAGAGAAAGAAAAAATAAGAAGAAGAAAAGCAAAAGGTTGTTGAAGCCAAGGCATTAAAGAAATCTGAAGATTAAGAAGAAAGAGAAAAGAAGAGCAAATTCAATGAAGCTAAAAATGGTGTAGTGAGCCCAAGTGTGCATAGTTAACATACCTATTTAGGAATGCACCCCCCTAAAAGAAATCCTAGGGAATTTTTCATATTCCTCTCAAGTGCTAGAGTTGGAAGATGTTGTAGTAGTTGTTGGAGAGAATTATTATAGCAACAAGACAAGAGGGATTGAGAAAAGGTCTAATAAGAGAAAGAGGGAAGAGACATCTCTCAACTGGGGAGCTTCCAAAAGGTGAATTGTGTGGAAATCAGGCCCAGACCCTGAGACAAACTCCTTGCAAAATGCTTCATCCCCTAATGCCTTTGTAAGAGCTAATGTAATGTCAGTATGTGAATCGGGTGTTGCATTTGACATTTCACAAGAAAAAGTGGTTGAACTTGAAGAAGTACTGAGAACTTAAAGAGATAATATGACTGTTGAGTTCAAAAGGGAAGCCAATACTATAAAGAAGCTACACAAAGAAGAAATGGAAAGGGTGTTGCGAATCCAAAGGGCCAAATTAACTACAAAATTCAAGGAAAAGACTAATATAACTGAAAGTCTACACAAGAAAGAGTTAGAAACTCTTAAGTTGACACATTCAAAGGAAACAGGGAAGCTGAAGGCAAATCATGCAGAGGAGGTAGCCAATTGGCAAAGAGAATGCATAGAAATCAACAAGTTCATAGAACAACTAGAACACAAGATCCTAGGGTTAGAACAAGAGAAACAAAATCTTGAAGAGGTCACGAAATAAAACCAAAAGGAAGCTCTCATCATAGAAGTTGTAAGGCCAAACCAACCAATGAAGAGCTAAGGATAGTACATAGGGAATATTTTTGTATGTTGAAGAACATTCAATGGAACATGGATGACCAGGTCCAACTAACATATCAAATTGAAGAGATGAAGAATATGTATTAGAAATCTCAAAATGCATTTGCGAGGATCATTGATTGGTAGAGCATGTATCATGACCCACCAAATACTTTGCCAATATACAATGTTAAGAAAAATTTGAAGGATTAGGTCCTCTTTGATTCATGGAAGCCCATTCTAGAAGACATTGAGAACACACAAAAACTAGAAGCCGAAGTTGCAAAAGACTGTGGATCAGATGATTTGTTAGAGGAATTTGGAATGGAAGTCATGTTGAATCTTGATGATGCATCTCCCAATGAATTGAGGATAGCGGAGGTGGAAAATAAAAGGGATGCCAACCAACAAGCTATTGATCAGATCACAGAGATAAACAAAGAAATATTAAATGAACATTTGGTGAAACCAACAAGACTAATTTCAATGGCCAAGGACTACATAAGGAATACTAAGCAAAGTATAAGACTAGAAGTGGCAGCCAAAATCTGCGATGGTGAGCTAGACTTGGAGAAGATGCAACTTAATAGGTTAGATGTGATCTTGAAATATTACAATTTATGGAAGGAATATAGAGATAATATGGAACTCCAAAAGATCTCATAGTGATTGTATCCTATAATAAACCCTTCATATTTTGATCATAATCAATTTGTAAAGTCAGAGTGAAGAATATGAAATGATGTGTTGTAATTATCAACTGGCATGATGACAATTACATAATTTAAACAATCTTTGTTGTTTTATAAAAGAGAGCACTGCAAGAAGGAAATGACTTTTTCTCATTATACGCTATAGACAATACTATTACTTCTTCATGAATAAAGAGCAAGAGACAAATTTTGGGAATTTGTGATTCACACGAATGTGTATGAGATTTTTCTTTATGTGTTTGTCTTCTCTTTAAGTATTATGGAATTATGTTGTATGAACTATTTCTTGACATTGTTCCTCAATGCTTATGTTGTCACTTATTTCCTTACGAGAATAGAAATAATGTTATGGATATAACCTACAACTAATTGTAACGTGTCTACAACATTATTGTTTTCATTTATCACTAGAATATATGAATTATTTTTGTTTATGGTGATATCAATTTTTACTGTGCTCATCCTTTTAGTCGACTCATGATCAAGATAGGTTAGATTAGCATAGTTTTAGATAGTTGTAGTTAATTGTTTAGTTCAGATTTTAATTCATTCGAGAACATTCTGTTCTTAGATTCATAATCGAAAATATTTTAGAGTGGCAACGGGGCCCACATACTAGTCAAAATTGCTATCCCAAATGAGAGTAGGTCTATTTGGGACATGCCATTAAGCGTTCTCCCTTACATGCTTGACAAGCCATTTCAACCCGTCAACACATCTCTAACCATGTTTTCATTACCTAGCGTCATGTCACATTCCTCTTGCTAGTAGTTCCACCTAGTGGTGGAGTTCATCACATTGTCATGGACCTCAACAACCTCCTCCTCACATTTCTAGAGGCTAGTTGAACCTCCCACAAGTCACACAATACAAAATAGTGGTGTTGATGGTGGCAAAGGCCCATTTTGACAAGAGGAGATATAATAAATCCTCCAAAGTCCAACCAATATTACACTGGACCAATCCCCCTAGACTCAATCTCTTCTACTCTACTAAAGATATGGAGAGCAGAGCCAGGGTATAAAACACATTGCTCTTCCAAAATAATAACCATACTAAAATCACATGAAAATACCAACATCTTGGTGGTACAATTCATGAATTCACATGCCAACCTAAGTGTGACATTAGGTGATGCAAGTTGGGGAATTAACTCTGCATCATTTCCAATATGCATGACAAAATGTTTCGTCCGACTTTCGACGGACCAACCGTTGGACTTCTGACAATCAATGACGTCACCTTTCATAGGAATTTTGACAAACAAACCATTGGAATTCTGACAACCGGTGATGAGACCTTTCATCACAATTCCAACAAACAAACCATCATAATTACAATAGTCGGTGATGACACCTTTTGTCGGAATTTTGACATCCAGTGATAACACCTTTTGTTGGAATTCCATTGAACCAACTATCATAATTATGACAAACTATGAAGAAACCCCAACCGTCAGAATTTCGACGGTTTGAATTCTGACGGAACCATAGTTTGTCGATCTTTCGACACCTAATACGTGACAAAAATTGGTTGAAGCCTTCATCGTACATGAGACATTTTTGCGATGCAAATTTGTTAGTAAATTATCAGAAAATGGTCCCAATGTACCACCCAAAGGGAATACGAGCACTCAACAACGCTGATCCACTGATAAGAATGGCATAGGTAGAGGGAATCCCACCCCCATGCTAAAACCAAGGCTCAATCCCCCACTTGAAGGAGATCTAGGTGTGGGCATCGTAACTGATGGGATGGGCGAGGGAATGCTAAGTATACCAGTGGATGGAAAATAAGACATGGTCGATATCCCCCAAATAGAGGGACCTATAGATATTGACATAGATGGTGTAGGTCTAATGGTGCTCAAGGATGGTAAAGTGGACATCACTTAGATTCCCCTAGTCCCACTCGCATATGGGCTTGATGACTCAGCCACACTGGACGAAACACTTGGGCCTGACAGTGTGTAAGGGTCTCTAAACAAAGAAAAAGGTTCACTAAAAATATCTCCTACTTGGATAAGTATAGGTGCTTCGGGATTAGTCAAGAAGGGTTAAAGTTGGGTGGAGGAATTTCATCTATCACTTCCATTTCAACCAGACTAGTCATCTCAAACCAAATATAAGACTCTTTAAATTCACGGTCACCTATATCACACCACTTTAGAGGTGGTTGTGCCTCTATGATTAGCTCCAGTCCTCGTAATCGACGGGAATGATGTGGTTATTCGGCCATGGTGAAAATAATTAGTGCAAATAAAAACAAAATTCAACCTAATTTCGATGTAGACTCAGAACCAAAGAGCACACCCCTATGTACAAATATAGAATAACAACAAGCAAGTCAATGGCTCAGGGGGACTTTTGAAAACTGACCCTCTGGGCCAGATGAAGTCCCCACAAGATTGGTTAGTGAAGGTATGAGGAGCAGTTACAATGAACTACGTGAAACATCCATGACCAATGCAAGTATCCTTTATTAAGGTGGGCACCCTCCGGGGGAACTAATACCATGAACGAATGTATGCCCCAGGTACTAGATGCATGTCCCATCTGCAGTCACCTATGTAGCTACCTAGGAATTGTCATTAAGGCTACCACCTCACAATCAATGACTGGGTGAATAGTCACAGGTCTGACCACACGTAAGGGAAATGTAACTAAGCTGGAAGCTTCGAAGTCATTACCTCACATAGAGAAATGGCACCAATGAAACCCTCATATACATAGTAATCGAAGCAATACTGCAAACACCAAAACAAACAAAGAGGGGTAATCTCCCTACTTGCCCCGATGCAACCTCATGCTTAACTCCTGTGTTATAGGAGCTTCCTAACACACTGGTTGCAAAAATGGATTTCACACTCTTTAATGACCTCTAGGTTTCATTTTGGTGGCCTTGGAGAGTTCACTCTCCAATCATATTGTAAGGGCCAAGTCCTATCTAATGTTGGTTCGCTAACAAAGAAAAGAGTCTAGTTAAATTTAGCTTTATGAACCTTTTCTTATGGTTGTTGTTTATGTCAGAGGGAATATGGATAAAATTGTTTTGGTGTTTTTGACTCTTGACCTAGCCAAAACAATGCAAAGATGTCAATGCAATTGTTCAATTCAACGAATTCTAGCTATGGGAGGGAAAATTGATATTTTTCTTTATAAACTTCACAATGAAACCTCTCAAACACCAAGCAACCATGCAAGACAAATCACAACCAAACTTTTGACTAGATCTCAAACCAAACACTACAGACAATGCACTTTATCCTTAATGCTTCAAAAGCTTGTAAGCATGCGATGATTTTTGTTCATTTTTCGAAATATGATGCGAAATGTTCCTTAATATAAACAAGAACACAATTTGGAAATGGAAAACCAACAAATAAGCAAGCAAGGGATGTAGGAAATTGGTAGTGATGTTGAAAAACACACTGCAATGTCTCTACAAGAATATCAACCAAAAACTTACTTATAAAGGTGGATCTAGTAATGAACACCAATCACAAGAGGGTAAACAAACCAAATGCAATCAATATGTGACACTACCATATCTAATTATATTTGTTGGGTGCACTGCCCAATTTCAATGGATCACTAGACAACAAACAAGTGTACATAAGCAATCTGAGCAACCACATAGACACACTTCAAACCGAAATTGAAGACAAAAGGTGTGACAAGAGGACTCAACCATAGAAAATATCCAAAGGTAAAGACCAATCACAGATCCCTGAGATCTGGAAAATCTATATCTAACCAAAGAAATCTAGAAACCTTGTAGTTTTTAAAGTTTATAGGGGGTGTCACAGGTGAGATGAACTGCAATAGGTGACTAGTCGCTTGTCACTAGTAGTGCAACAAGCGACACCCTGCATATATTTTGAAAAAAGAGAGATTTGAATAAGATTTGTCAGATCTGAGGGAGTACCAGGGAAGAAAAAAACCAAATCAAAACATAAGATAATAGGCATGGTATTATGAACTAGAAAAGAATAAAATATTCATTCCCAATGGATTTGCCAATTCTGGTATGGAGAAAATCTCATAGGTGAATTGTAAGATCTCTTTAGGATCTGCCTATTGATCCTAGACATACAATGGGATAGACTTCTATGTCTATCCTTATAAACAATCAATCAACTTCATAATTACATAAGGAAATGGAAGAATGGCATATCGTATTTTGAAGTTTGTGCTTCGTATGTCCCGGTTGCTACAGTCCTGAAGTTCCAGCTCCAACTCCCACAACCTACTTCCTGCACTCAAGAGACAAACAATACCATTCTACTTCTATTCCTAGTGTTAGAGCCCTAGATCTAGCTTGGTTCTAACCTGGTCTATGAAAGAATAAATCAGATCTGAACATTTATGTATGAAATGCAAAGATTCACAGGGGAAAACTGATGATCTATTAATTCAAATGAAAAAAGTACATAAATGTTATTACCTCTTAGTGTAGATGCACTCCTCCTTTCCCCTTGCTCCTCCTTAGCTCTTCAACCAAGCTAGGAAACCCGAATGCAACTAATGTAGATGGAGAAGCACCTCTAAATTTAGGAAGCATGTATCTGTAAATGATTCTTCCTCCTCATGCTCAATATTTTCCTTCTTTATATAGATTCTTGGAAGAGGCTTGGGAGAGCTTTTAGATCTTCTAAAGACCATTGGAGACTCGAATGATGTGAGTTCCAAGGCTTGTGCCACAAAGAACCAACTCATCCATCACTCATATCTTCAAAACTCCATAAATATAGAAGGTTATTGAGGGTGTCACTTGTTGTGAATTGGTGTCCAACGACATGTCACTAGTCATTTCTTATGTGACTAGTGACACCCCTAAAAAATTCTCTAAACCTTGAGCTAAGGGATGTGTCTTGGCTTACATATTTTGATGTGTCCCTTCTGATAATGTAGGGTGGAAATCAAGGCTATAACACTCAGGTGACTTATCTGCACCAGGGACATACCACACGACCAATGGCCTTACTAGATCTATCTCCCAAACCTATCCTACTACTCTTGGACCTAGTGGATATGGTCATCCTTATAGTAGGATGAACACTTCATACCCTAAACCTACTATGGGATATTCTTCCACACCTCATGGACATCAAAACCCCCCTCATGATTCTTCTCACTCTTCATTTCAGATGGGCATCGATACCTCATACCCTGCACCCCATGCACATCCACATGTACATGTACCTTCTTATAATAACTCTTCTTGTAGTGGGGCCACAATGAATCCATATTACCCTTTTCCTATACCACTATTAGTAGCTCCAGCCCCACTAACAATGGTACCCCAAACCCTTGCTACTCATCCTACACCCCCTCCACAAGGGAAAGTTTATGCACAACGAATTGCTCCCAATCCCCCCAATAAGATTAAGAAGAAGAACAAGGTGAAAGGTAAGCACAACAACCAAAACTAGGGGAGTCTGTGGAATCAAAATCATCAAACTAATACCAATGCTAGGGGAAATCATCTCACCACAACTCAAGGCCAAGGTAACAATCCCTATCCCAAGCAAGGGAAAAACAAAAACCTTTGTACTAACTGTAGATTTTAACCTTATACAATTATTTACTGCAAACGGATTTTCAATAAAAGAACAAAAAATATACAATGGCAAATACACACATTACACATAGATTTTTCCCCTGGAAACCCAAACCAGGAAAACCAACATATTTTATATTCATTCACACCATACAATGTTTACAATACAATATAGATATAGGAGCTAGCGATATCCAAAATCCTAATCCAATGATCTGGATTAGTCAACAATCCTAATTCCTTAACCAAAAATAGAAAACCATCGCAAAAAAACGGCCCAAATATGGACACGAAAATCGAGGAAAAAATATAACACATAACTAGTTCTAGTTGTGCAAAGAATATAACACATATCCAACATTCTCCCAATTGTTATTTTCTTTGCATACACGAGGTTACATGGTTACATAGTCAACAATCCATGGCAACAATGCCCATAGATCCTGTACACCAAGAGAACTTCTCAGTGCTCACAGATTTTGTTAATGAATGTGCAACATTCTTCAAAGTATCCACCTTCATCAACAACACCTTCTTTTCTTCAACCATGTCTCTCACAAAGTGATATTGAACATCAATATGCTTTGTCTTTGAATGATAAGTTGGGTTCTTCGCTAGAAAAATTGCACTCTCGTTGTCACACTCTATCCTTAAATCTTGTTGTACCAACCTAATACCTGAACATAATCTTTGTAACCATATTGCTTCCTTTCTTGCATGAGTGGCTTCCATGTATTCAAATTTTGTAGTTGAAAGTGCCACTAGAGACTGTCTTTTGCTCATCCAACTGATTGCTCCTCCAAACAGGTTAAACACATACCTGCTTGTAGATCTTCTATGATCCATATCTCTAGCCTAGTATGCATCCACAAAGCCATGTATGTCCAACACTTTGTCCAAACCTGGTATTCCTTGGTAGTATAATCCATAACTAGTAGTGCCACGCAAATACCTGAAAACCCTGTTTACTGCTATACAATGCTCCTTCCCTGGCTTTGGCATATACCTGCTCAAAACGCCCACTGCATGTGCAATGTCTGGTCTAGAACAAACCATTGCATACATAAATATGCCAACCACACTCGCATATGGAACATGAGACATGTCCTCCTCCTCTTCCTATGTCTTGGGACACTGATCCATAGATAAATTTACACCTACAGGAATAGGGACCCTGACCGAATTACATTCCTGCATATTAAACCTCTGCAATATTGTCTCAACATATTTTCTCTAATTTAACCCGAGTTTCCTATTTTTCCGATCTTTTAATTTCCATGCCCAAAATGAAAATTGCAGCACCAAGATACTTCATGTCAAATTTAGAGGACATATGAGTTTTCACATCCTAGATAATCTCCTTGTTGTTTCCTATCAACAACATGTCATGGACATACAAGACCAAAAAAATCAAATGATCGACAATTAATTTAAAATACACACAGTGATCCTCTTTGCTTCTTGTGAAGACAAGTCCCAACATATAAGTATCAAATTTTTGTACCACATCCTTGGTGATTGTTTTAAACCATACATGGACTTTTTCTGCTTGCATACCAACTCCTTCTTTCCCTTCACAACAAAGGCTTATGGCTGCTTCATATAGATTTCTTCTTCCAGATCCCCATGTAGGAATGTTGTCTTCACATCCATATGTTCTACTTCAAAATCAAACGCAACAACAACATATAACATAAATCTAATAGTATTTAGCTTAGAAACAAGAGAAAAAATCTCACTAGAATCAATTCCCTCAACCCGGGAATAACCCTTTGCTACTAACTGAGCTTTTTATTTCTCCACTTTGCCTTCTACATTCAACTTCTTTTTAAATACCCATTTGTTGCCAATGAGATTTATTCAAGTCGACAACTCCACTAGATCCCAAGCCTCATTCTTATCCAAGGCTGCCATTTCTTCAACCATGGCCTTTTCTAGAGTTTTCCATCATCTGAATCCACTTCCTCCCTAATAGTTCTAGGATCATCATCAATAATAGATACAAAAAAATTTGAATGGAAATCAGATGGAGTATACCTTTCTGGTATCCTTTTTTCCCACACCGATCTCTTCAATACTAGAGTATGCAGATCTTCTTCTTCTTATTCATGTTCTTCTGTAGAGTCTGATTCATCATCCTTTGGCTCAAACTCTATTTTCTCTGGTTCTTCCTTACTTGGTAGGACTTCATGTTTGACAACACCCCTCATTTCTCTAAATACCACATCTTGGCTATACACAACCTTCTTAGTTTCTGGGTTCCAATTTTTATAACCTTTGAGACCATCTTTATACCCAATAAAGATACACTTTTCAGCCTTCTTATCTAGTTTACTCTTATTTTCCTTTGGAAGATGAACATAGGCCTCACAACCAAATACCTTGAGATATGCGAGAGAAGGTTTCTTACCAGTCCATACCTCTTGTGGAGTCTTGTAATCTAGTGTTGATGAGGGTGATCTGTTGACCAGGTAACATGCAGTACCCACTACCTCTACCCATAATTCTTGCCCTAACCCGACATCACTGAGCATGCACCTTGCTTTTTGCATCAATGTCATCTTTATCCTTTCTGCAACACCATTCTGTTGAGGTGTATATGGAGTAGTATTTTGCCTTGCTATACCACACTTCTTAAAAAATGATTCAAATCCATTCCCGCATAATTCTCCACCATTATTTGTCCTCAACACCTTAATTATTTTTTCTGTTTGATTCTAAAAAAGAGCCTTAAACTTTCTAAACCTGTCAAAGACTTCAAATTTCTTCCTGAGGAAATATATACAAGTATTCCTCGAAAAGTCATCTATAAATGAGATATAGTACATAGATTTTCCCAATGATAGAACCAACACAGGTCCAAACACATCATTGTGCAGTAGCTGTAAAATTCATTTTGCGATCGTTGCACTAGAGGGGAATCTTACCCGATTATGCTTCCCATATACACAATGTTCACAAAAATCAAAATCTAGAGAGCAGTTAGACATACCTTCAACCATACCTTTACCATGTCGTAGTCGAAGACCCTTCTCTCTGATATGACCAGTCTTTGATACCACATCATATCCTTTTCTCCAGAGACTGTAGGAGTTTTTTCTTCTTCTGCTCCAATACCGAGAACAATGGAACTATTACACCCATCACTAATAGTGCTTTTTTCCAGCTTATACAAAGTTCCAATTATAACTCCCTTCATCAACACCATTGCTCCTTGAACCATCCTGCAGGTTTCTTTTTCAAACACTGTTTTTACCCCTGCATCGTCCATTCTGCTTACAAAAATCAAATTTTTGGCCAATCCTGGGATATGCAAAACACCAAGAAGTGTTCTAATCATTCCATCTACGATCCTCAACTTGAATTTTCCTTGTCCTATGATTCTGGTCATCGAGTTATCACCTAGGAAAACATTACCTCCATCATACCTTTCATATTCACAGAACCACTCCTTGTGGGGATTCATATGAAAGGATGCACCCAAGTCAACCAACCATGCCTATGATCTGCATGTGTGCTTGAATAAGCCAAGTACACATCCCTTCCTTCTTCCTTGGAGGTCTTTTCTTCTGTAGAGGGAGCACCTTCAGATCCCTCCACTTTCTCACCACTTTTGGATCTACATTTTTTCTTGAAGTTCCATTCTTTTCCACATCTCCAACATACCTTTACAAACTTTCCAGGAGATTTAGATCTACCCTTAAACTTAGATCTCCCACTTGAGGACTTAGATCTATTTATTTTCTGGGAGAGTCCTCTTGCAAATAATGCATCTGTGCTCTGTCCTTCCATGTTCTTCCATCTCATCTCCTCCGACAATAAGGATGAGACCACATCATAAAAACTCAAGGTAGTTGTATTACTACCTATGGCCACAACCAGACTATCTCACGAGTCTGGTAAAGATCACAATAAACTAATACGCTTATCTTCATTTGAAATTTTAATCTCAAGAGATAACAACTGACTTACCATAGTATTGAAGGCATTGAGATGCTCTGTCACCGAGTCTCCATCTCTCATCCTCAGGTTCTACGAATTTTTCCGTAGGAACAATTTATTTACTAGGGAATTAGACTGATACAAGTTCCCCAACTTATCCCATAACTCCTTGGTTGTAGCTTCCCCTCACACATTTAGTAATATTGAATCTGAGAGACACAATCAGATTGTGCTTTTTGCCTTTCGATCCAACTTTTTTCCACTCATCTGCTGACGTTCCTGTAGGTGCAGTACCTAGATCCACCGCGACCCACCGATCTCTATCTACCAACAAATCTTCTGTCTTGAGCTTCCACAACTCATTACTTTGCCCATTAAATTTCTCGATCTCTATTTTCGAACTGCTCGCCATTTCTCTTCACCTAAAGAATCAATACCACAGATCTCCCACTATAATAAGGCTTATCACAGTCCCGGGCCAAACCCTTGACCACAAAGGTGTCCCCCTGAAGCAAATAATTGCTCTGATACCAAATGTAGATTTTAACTTTGTACAATTATTTACTGCAAACAAATTTCAATAAAAGAATAGAAAA
>ML861897.1:23965-39108 GCA_009831015.1 Picea engelmannii | reverse complement strand
ATTCATTGATTTTTAGATTTTGGACGAATCCTGTTGTGACACGTGGCATCATTTTGACAAATGGTATGGTGCTACGTGGCCCATGCATGGGCTGCCACGTGGCACCTTGTTATTGGTTTGGTTGTTTAAAATATTATGGAGTCCGTGGGGATCGAACCCCAAACCTCCCCCACCGTGAATCTTTGACAAAGTCCTCCCTGCCAATGCACCATACTTTTTTACTTGTAATATGTATGGTTTTAAATTTATTTAAATTTGAATTGTTTTGAAATGGGGGCGTGGTCCGGGTTGGGGCTTAGCCCCAGCCCCCGGTCGCACACATGTTTACCATATGACCCTTTGTCACATGGAGAACAAGCACATATTTGGTTTTTCAAACGATTTCCCACCAACATGCCTGGACACGTGTCGATCCCTCAAGGCATGCAAACGTAACCCCTTTTTGCGCGTTAAGACGAGGTCACATGGTGCCTCATATGCCCACAGTCTTGGTGGTTGGGGGATTTAGTTCCGTTAACCTTCCTACAGTTCACACCATTTTGTGGTTGCACTTGGTGCTAGGTTTTAGAATGATATTGAGTGTGTGAGCTAGGTGGGGCACACAGAGGTGCGTTTTGGCGAACCAGAGACAACAAGCTTGAAGGAGGAAAATGGCAAGAGGCCTATATTCTTCATTTTTTGGCCAAATGAGGTGCCGAAAAAAGCCCAGCTAGGGGTTTTTGGACATTATGAATCCATTGACATAGTTTTCAAGGGCATTTGAAGACTTATTTTGTAGTTTTTTCACCATTGAAGTTTCAGAGAGCTCTAGGGAGCTTGAAGCCCTCATTGATTGAGGTCATGCTCAAATGAGCCCAAGTCTGTTTTCTGTGACTGAATAGTCATTTTTGGCTAATTGTTATTCTCTAAACACATTGGGATAGGTTTTAGAGGCATTTGAGGAATTTTACAGGTGTTTTTTCCACAAGGAAGCTCAGGGAAGCTCAAGGCCACATATAGAAGAGGTCATGCTCGGATGAGCCATGATCCGTTTTTAGAGTTCTATTAGTCATTTTTGGGGTTTTTATGTATTCTGAACCCAATGGTACAATCAGAAAATCCATTGGAGTTGAGCAGAAGCTTGTAAAATAATCTTTGACAAATTAATCCCAAAGAGCCAAGTCCATTGAAGGAGGCTCAAGGAGACGTAGTCCAGAGAGGGGTGAACTCCTTTATCATCTTGTTATTGTTGAGAGTTTGATGGTTTATTTGTTGCAATTTATGTTTGCTATGTATTTATTTAAAACACATATTTAACCATTTAAAGGAAAAAATCCTCACACATGAACATTTAAAAGAAGATGCATAAACTTGGCACATAATCTATATTGCATATTTTAACACATTGAGCAAGGTCCTGTAAAGTTTATTTAAATGGAATAGAGGGTGCTTGCATAGCATAACAAGTCAGCCCCCTATTTTCAGATCATGGTGCTAGTCGCAATACTCAAAATCTAGCGTTCATTGTATGGGAAATCTATGCACCTACGAACGAGTTGATCAATCTACATGGTATTTTCCTTGGCCGTGCTACTAATAACATTGCAGAATATAGTATGATCATTGAGTTATTAATTGATGTCATTTAACTTGGAATCATTCATTTAATTGTACGACTTGATTCTCAACTCGTGGTGCTGCAATTAAGCAACATCTATTCCATCAGAAGTCCTACACTATTACGAGTATACTTCAGAATTCGCCTCTTGGAAATGAATTTTGATTACATTGAATATTAACACATTCCTAGATATCTAAATACATTAACATATGTTTTAGCCAATTATGTTTTATATAGACATTTGCGCAATTTATGAATAAAAAAAAATACACATAAAGACAAGTAATTTGGTAGAAGTTTTCTATTATAACACAAAAAGTTACAAAAAGCTGTGTCCTGAGACTAAAATGTTGAAGCACATGGCTTGATATACATATGTATCATGGATGGTACTCATGATAACAGACCACTACCTGTGCTACACGATAGAGCAGTTGACCAATAGATGTTGAAACACCAACAATATGTCATTGGTAACATCGAGGTAACTCATCCACAATAATGTTAGAGATGTCCATAGCCAATCCCTTGAGGTTTTGTTCAATCTCCTTGAGATCCTCAGCTGATACTCCTCGACCTACCACTGCACCTATCTCTCCACATCTCTGGATTGGAGATGATCCTGGAGGCTTGAAAGGTGCCACATCTACATTTTGAGATATTTTTATTAGTCTCGGATATGTAACATAAAAATTTCATAATTAAAATGCCAAAAACAACATATACTGAAAAATAATCATTTTTAGATATATCTCCCCATTGTGAACCCTCGGTTAGTGCCAAGTTGGGATCACCATGGAAATCATCCCTGACATATGCTTAATCCTCAATCATGATAAGATGATCTCTTAGCCATTGGAAGAAGACATGGCCATATGTAACTGTTGGGACTCCACCATGGCGTTCCATCAAGTCTACCCATCTCTTCCTCTGAGGATCCTATGGAGCGGGTACACCCCAATCCACATGATGACGGCACAAAACTAGGACCCTTTCTAGAAAAAAGGACACCGAAATTGATTTGTATCCAAATTGCTTGAGCCAACCAGTCCCACACTTTGTTAATTGTTTCTTCATATTCTTGAGGAGACCCTCATACCAGTTGAATAATTGGAGCTCCATGCACTCAATAGAATACCGAAAATGCCTCTGCAAGGCCATGTGTGGAGCTTCACTCCATACCACACGGGTAATGGTGTAGAGTAATATCCTCAAATATAAGCCGAGGACATCCTTTATGGAAACCTTACCACTATGTTTCTCTGTACCAGTTGAGCAGTGATGTGCGACATAGTAATCCATTGGTTCACCTCCTCCTCTACTTCCTGATAGTGACACTCAAGATCCACGATGAGATAATCCAATCAAGAAATAGATATCATCAATATATAAGGTGAGTGTATGTACCCCAACATGAAAAACTTGTCTGTTCATGTCTCACATTCAGACTAAGTGCTCCAATAGAACTAGTTGGGCCCTCATGCCCTGCACTTTAAAGAACTTAAGCAAGCCGCACTCCCGAAGTGCCATGACTGTGTTGGGACCATTCCCTAAAATGTAATATTCCTCTTCATGCTCTCTTTCCCGCCATTCGAGCATGATGAACTGTGGAAATTCTGCCAAACAATAGTTAAAGATGATTTAATTCATTAAAAATCTAAAATTGGGAGCTTCCCTAGTTCTTTCTCTCTTTTTTATTTTTGAGTTGCGGTCATCGTAGGTGCCAATTTTACCACAGTGCGACATCGTCGCAACCCATCAGTGTAATCCCCGTGATGATCTCATATCGTCACAGTTCCCGATATGGAGAGCTTGCGACGATCTGGAGGCACTCTCTACTTTGAAATTTTCCCATAAACAAAACAATTAACCATAAAAACTGAAAATATTTGCCATGGAAAGAAAGAGGGAAGGAAGAGCACCAACCTCACGAAGATAGCTCGAGAAATTGTCAATGGATCGCCCCAGAAACGTCACTTGAAGATTAGAGGAAAATGAGGGTTTTGGCACTAGTTTTGGTGAAAATACAAGTGGAATGGTAAAATGAGATTGTTTTTGACCTATTTAACCTATTTTACCATTTTTAACCTAAAATTAAATTATTTTTCACTATTTATTCACCTATGTTAAAACCTAATGAACTTTTCAAAGTGTCAATATTGTAGGATATAGGTCTGGCGATTGGAATTTTGATATGGATCAATCCCCTTTTGATCATTTTTACGTGTTTTTGCAAAATCATTTGATGTATATATGCTTTTAATTTTTTTCAGTAAAAACGTTGAGCATGGTCTTTGTTCTTTCTCATGCTCGTAAACCTATGAGAATGTAACCAAGTAAACTTTTATCCCTTTTTCAGACTCGTGAAGACTATACAAAAAAGAAACCCCCCCTGGAGTCCTCTTTAAGCTCTTTTCAAACTCCCTAAACATGAAAATATAGCCAAGCGATCTTGTTCTTTTCACTGTCGTAAAAGTATTTGGAGAAGAAGTCTGATGAGCAGTAGATTATCTTGTTTTTGGTTTCATCAGACTACTTTATGAAAAATGACATTTTGAAGTTTTCTTTAAGTGTTTTTCATACTCTCTAAACATGAAAAACCCCTGAGTTTTCTTTCTTTGGACTCATAAAACAAACATCGAAAGGCCCATATGGGACCGAACCACTCCTTCCTAGGGTTCGTTAAAAATACTCTAAGGGACTCATCTGAAGGATGAGCTTACATTTCAAGCATATTTTATCCTCCTCAATCTTGTGTAAAAATAAAAAGGTACTCACCAGAAATGGTGGGGGAAAATTAGGAAATAAATGTATGTATGTATCTGTGTTAGTGGCGGTAAGTCGCTCTTGAACATGACACCCCTCTTCATTGTTGTATCTAGTTTGGGAAATCCATTTGTCTTTCGTTTGATCATCCACAAGTTTATATATTGGTCTTCCTTGAGTCAACGCTTCCAAGACACTTGTCGTGTCATTCATATTTTCAATAGAAGTTCAACCTAAACAAGCTTTCTATCGATTCAACCATTTGTAGTCCTCAAACTCTCACCATGTGACGGAAACGCAACCCCTTCACCACCCGCAGGTCGGAAGGTCCACGCGCACTGACAGGATCTTCTTCTTCACACGGCCCGAAGAACTCTTCGATAGCTCTTCTATTTTCCCTTTCGGGAAAATCTGCACCCACAGTTCTCTTCTTAATGATCTCCTTTCTCAAATCGGGAAATCAGAACTCGCAGCTTCGCAAGTTCACTGTCTATCACTAGGCTCTCGAATCCCCGAGGCCCGATGGTCATTCAACGCTGAATTTCTCTCACCTTGTCGGGACTTCTGCTCTATCGCGATTTCGCAACTCGCGATGCCATGCACTTTGAATTGCCGACTCCCGATACCCGATGCGTCGAATCTCCGATGCGCACGTGTGAATTAACCTTTTCCACACCCCGTTGCTTTGATCGGGATTTCGGAATTTGTGGGATCACGAATCTGGATGT
Source organism: Picea engelmannii (assembly GCA_009831015.1). NCBI lineage: Eukaryota > Viridiplantae > Streptophyta > Pinopsida > Pinales > Pinaceae > Picea > Picea engelmannii. The sequence continues at coordinate 34,014 of ML861897.1, read as the reverse complement.
GGATGGACTCGGGACTTTCCATTTCCCGATCCCCGATACTATGCCACCTGTCCTCCAATATCTCCTACTATGGCCCCACGCGACTCTCTCGTCGGGATATCACGTTTCACGATTCCAAGCGACAAGTGTTTCCTGTACTTAGAAACACCGATCCTCCGAGCTCCGAATCCTCAGGATCTCCTGACACACGTCCTCACTGATGGATGGTTCTAACCTTGTCGGGATATCGCGGATCACGATATCGCGATTCTTGTTACAACAACCCAGAGCTTCGACTTGCGAATCCCCGATACACGATTCCACGTGTAGATCCGATGGCTCCTGTGGCACAGATCAATGGTTACGCTCCTCCTGAGCTTCAAACCTTCCTATGCCTACGTTGAGAACTTCCTCCGCAAGATCCAACGGCTCTCAAAATTTCATGAAATCTCCTCAGAGGATTTCGACCGTCCGTTCTTCCTTGGATGATTCCTCCGCAATGAATCAAGTGATTTCTTCCACAAAGACTTGTTCACCGTCTCGCCAACCTGCGACGCTTCTGCAAGCTTTCAATAGCAACTTCCCTGTGCTTATCCTTCACTGAATTCAAAGGTCTTACTCCTCCTAAGCTTTTCCATGACTTCAAGTCTCTTGGAAACCTCTTGTATGCACTCCTTGCGGCGAACCTTCAACCTCGACTGAGTGTTGAAGTCTCTCGACTCTGCGTACTCCTGCAACAACAATCTTTCAAATCTTTCCTTAGGTTCGCAACCCTGAAACTCTTTATCTGGCCTGCACAATCCTTGCACGACACTGTGCCTAACTGCACTTTTCGAGGAAATGAGAACAAAAGCTATCTCTAATTGAACCCTTCTGTCAACGCACTCCTTGCGGACAATTCGACTGCACTCCTTGCAGGAATCTTCTGGCTCAATTAGAGAGACAATTGAAACTCATTCACTCTTCCTTCCAGACTTCAATTCAACCATGAAATCACATACACAGCATATAAAAGCAATTGTATGACATGAAGCAAACATTCATGAGAAAAACATCAGTTCACAGAGAAATAACACAAACCATGAATTTGAATCAAAGCTTTCTTCTATTAATTCAAATGCCTGTACATGGGTGTTCTTCATACAATTCTCTTCTTTCTCTTCTTTCTCTTCATGGGTTAATAATAATACAATGTACAATGAGGGTGTCTATATCCATTTTCCCTCTCGGACTCTAAGCTATCAAATCTAAAATTAAATTCCTATCTACTAGCATTAACTACATTAAATGTTGACTATCTACTAAAGGACGAGAGCTATCCGCTCAAGGTCCATTACAATACACAAGTGCGCCATCTCTTAAATGAGTCATTTAAGATCGCGCAACAGTTCCAAAGCATTCTTTTCAAAATTCGTGCTGGATTATCCAGCTGTCTTTCGCTTCCGCGCTGGCTCGCTTGATGTGCTGGCGATGCTCCTGCATCATACTCCTCGGATTGAAAACTTTCATGGGCTCCTGTCCATGAGCTCCTACATGGTCTATCCATGCTTCTGTATCACTGCTTCACTCTCCCAGCTGACATCTTCCACAGGGTGGCCCTTCCATTTGACTAGATACTCGAAGTATTCCTTCCTTCGGGTCTTCTTACCCACTCTCTTGTCCAGTATGCACTCCATTTGGGGCTTCTCTGCTATCGGCATATGCTTCGTCCACTGGATCACTGGTTGTTCAGTTCCAGTCTCTTCTTCTCCAGTCCTGTAAGGGTATAAATCTACAACATTGAATATCAGAGATATTCCGATGCCATTCGGCAATTCGATCTCATAAGCATTTTCTCCGAATTTTCTCAAGACCTTGCATGGCCCAATTTTCTTCATCTTCAACTTATTGTATGTTACCCTTAGGAACCTTTCCTTCCTCAAATGTGCCAGAACTAGATCACCAACTTCAAACTAAAGTTGTCTCTGATGCTGATCTGCCCTGCGCTTGTATTCTTGACTTGATTTCTGTAGTCGCTCCTTCACCCTACTGTGAAGTTCCTTCATCGCTTCAGCGAATTCTTCTGCACTAGCGCTGCTAGTAGCAGTCTGTTTTGAATCCCTCAGTTTAGAAACTCCCCTTGGATGCATCCCATACACGATTTGAAATGGACTGTTTCCTGTACTTCGATTCACTGAATCATTGTATGCAAACTCTGCTTGTGGTAATATACTATCCCAGCTGCTATGGTGCTCTGTCACCAAGCTTCTTAGCAAGTCTCCCAGACTTCTGTTGACCACTTTCGTTTGTCCATCCGTCTGAGGATGATAAGTAGAACTAAATGCCAAGTTAGTTCCTAGCTTCTTCCATATGGTCCTCCAAAAATGCCCTATGAATTTGGTGTCCCTGTCCGAGACAATACTTTTCGGCAATCCATGAAGTCGAATGACCTCTTTGAAGAACAGATTTGAGATGTGAGTCGCATCGTTGGTCTTCTGGCATGGGATGAAGTGTGCCATCTTTGAAAACCTGTCCACTACCACAAAGATGGAATCAACACCTCTTTGTGTCCTTGGCAACCCCAATACAAAATCCATGCTAATTTCCTCCCATGACCTCTCTGGTATGGGAAATGGCTGATAAAACCCTGCATTTTTCTTCCTCCCTTTCAAATGATGGAAAATTCTACATATGTCAACAAATCTCTTGACATCTGCTCGCATCCCTGGCCAAAAATATGATTCGCTCAGCTTCGCGAATGTTTTGTCATGGCCAAAGTGCCCTGCTAATCCACCGTTGTGTTTCTCTTTTAACAAGTTCTCCCTCATGGAGCATTTCAGAATACACAATTGATTGCCTCTGAAAAACAATCCCTCCTGGATCATATAATCTATCCAAGGGATTCTTTCTCTGAGAACTGGATTCTCAGCGGCTTCATACACCTCTCCAAAATCTGCATCACCTACGTACATGCCCTTGAGATTTTCAAAACCCAATGTTTTGACTCGGAATTCCTGCAGCAACAAACACTTCCTGCTCAAAGCATCAACCACTTTGTTAGCAGTACCCGAAATGTGTTTAATCACAAATGTGAAATTCTGCATATACTCTACCCATTTGGCATGTTTCTGATTCAACTTCTCCTGTTGGCTCACAAACTGCAATGCATGATTATCACTGTACAATACAAATTCGTTCGGGATCAAGTAATGCCTCCACTTCTTCAGTGCCTGGATGATATCATAGAATTCCTTATCATACATGGAGTATTTCGGTTTCACCTCATCCATTTCTCACTGAAATATGCAACCGGCCTGTCTTCTTGACTCAAGACTGCTCCTATGGCAAAACCGCTTGCGTCACATTTCACCTGAAATGTCTTCAGGAAATCCGGCAACACCAACACTGGTTGTTCCGTTATCTTCCACTTCAACAAATTGAATCTCTTTTCAGCCTCTACTATCCAATGAAAAGACTTATGCCGCTTCTTCACTGTATCCATCATCACTGCGCTAATTCCACTAAAATTCCTGATGAATTTTCGGTAGAAACTAGCTAATCCATGAAAACTTCTCACCTCGAAAATATTTCTCAGTGATGACCAATTCTTGATCACTTCTACCTTATCCGGATCCATTCTCAACTCATTCGTCGAAATAACAAAACCCAGATAAATGATCTCTGTCTTCATGAACGAAGATTTCTTCATGTTAATCAACAACTTCTCCTGCTGTATCTTCCTCATCACAATAGCCAACTGCTTCAAGTGCTCTGCGACTGATTTACTATAGATCAGTATGTCATCCAAATACACAATGAAGAAATTCCCAATGAATTCCCTCACGACTTCATTCATCAGCCTCATAAAAGTACTTGGCGCATTTGTCAAACCAAACGGCATGACTAGCCATTCATACAAACCCTCGTTTTTCTTGAAGGTTGTTTTCCATTCATCGCCTTCCCTCATGCGAATCTGGTGATATCCACTCTTCAAATCTATCTTTGAAAAATACTTTGCCCCGCTCAGGCAATCCATCAGATCATCCATTCTCGGCAATGGAAATCTGTACCTGATGGTTATCTTGTTGATCGCTCTTGAATCGGTACACATTCTCCAACCTCCGTCTTTCTTTGGACTGAGTACTGTTGGAATAGCACATGGACTCAAACTTTCCCTGACCAATCCTTTGTCCATCAACTCCTAGACCTGCTTCTTAACCTCTTCATTTTCTTGCGGCGTCAACCTGTACGCGGCTTTATTCGGCAAACTAGCTCCTGGTATGAGATCAATGTGATGACTCACACTCCTCATCGGTGGTAATGAATGAGGTAATTCGTCCACTATGATATCAACGAACTCTTCCAGCAGTTCCTGAATCTCATCTGGCAAATCATCCACTCTTGTGCTAGTCAGAACAATCCTCGGCTTCCTGACGACAAAGAATTGTGGATCTTCTTTCTTCTTCACCTCCGTAAGAAGTTCCTTCCCACTCATGAGAAGTACTGTGTTGTTCACTTCTGGTTTCACCTCCTTATCTTTTATCGGAAGCAACATATGGGTTCTCCCATTCTTCTCCAGGGTATATGTGTTCATTCTCCCATCATGAATCACATTTCTGTCATATATCCATGGTCTACCCAACAATAGATGACAAACATCCATGGGAATAACATCACACATAATCTTATCATTGTATCCACCTATTTTGAATTCAACCAAGCATTATTTAGTAACAGTTACCTGGTGTCCTTTTTGTAGCCATGAAACTCTATATGGGCTTGGATGATCAGTTGTCTCCAGCTCTAGCTTCTCTACCATCTCTGTAGATATGAGATTATCTGTGCTACCACTGTCAACAATAAACTTGCACACCCTATCCTTGGTTTTGCAAGCTGTTCTGAACAGTCTGGTTCTTTGGACCGAACTTTCCACCTCTTTCTTGGGTGTCAAAAGGACTTTTCGCATCATAAGCGATCTTTCACCTTCTGCATCCTCAACCTCCATATCTCGCCTCTGCGATTCGGTGATGTGAGCTTCTCCAATGTCCTTTTTCTCTGGACACTCGTAAGACTTGTGCCCATTCTTTCCACATGTGAAGCATGTGATGACTCCACCTCTTCCTCTTCCTCTACCTCTGGTATGAGGAAAAATATTTGCGTCAGCATAATCTCCCCTCTACTTTGTATGCTGCCCTCTTTGTTCAACATGTGGTTGTCCTCGCTATGAGGTTCCACCTATCTCAACTTTACCCTAAGTTTTCTTCCATTCCTCCTTGGGCTTCTGATATTTTTCCTGGGCAACTGCCTTGCCTCTGGGCTGACTTCTGCCTCGCCCTCACTGACCTTGCTTACAGATCAGCTTCTCCTTGGCTTTCAGAGCCATATGATAAGCATCCTCCACCATTTGGATGGTTACCATGCTCAACTCATCTTGAATGTCGTATCTCATACCATTCAGATATCTAGCAACCTTCTCATCATCGCTCTCCCGATGACCTGCTCTGATGTTCCGTCGATAGAATTCCTCAGTGTATTCTTTCACTGTCATCTGTTTCTGTCTCAGGTTCTGCATCCTCTTGAACAGAGTAATTTGATAGTCTCTAGGGATGAACTTCGCCTTCATCTTCGCAATCATTCGATCCCAACTCTTGATCTTCTGCTTACCCTTGCAGTGTCTGTCAGCTTGTAGCTCATCCCACCACAATGCTGCATGTCCTTTTAAGCGCATGACAGCATGCTTGACTTTCTTATCTTCTTCGACGTCTTCATAGTCGAAGTAGGTGTCAAGAGCTCTAATCCAATCCAGTAGCTCTTCTACATCCAGATTTCCTTCATAGACTGGAATGTCCATTTTTTCCTTTGCACCCATCTTGGCAATGGTTTTAATCAGACGTTCATTCGCTGCATCCTTGGCTGCAACTTCCTCCTCTCGTTCAGCTTCTATCTCGCTCTCGGAATCACTAAGATCCCCTGCACTAGCCGTGCATCTTTGAGCTGTCTCCATGTCTTCGAGTCTTGCTCGGAGATATCTCATCTGTCTCTCCATTTTTGGATTGACTACATGCCTGCCTCTTCTCCTCACCTCTCTATCCTCTGGATCGGGTGATTGTCTTTCTCTCCTTGGCGGCATGGTGAAATTCCTTCTTCTCCTCTACTACAGAAAGCAAAGTGATATTCCTGCTCTAATACCATCTGACGACAATGCAGACCCTTCACCACCCACAGGTTGGAAGGTCCACGCACACTCACAGGATCTTCTTCTTCACATGACCCGAAGAACTCTTCGATAGCTCTTCTATTTTCCCTTTCGGGAAAATATGCACCCACAGTTCCCTTCTTAATGATCTCCTTTCTCAAATCGGGAAATCAGAACTCGTAGCTTCGCAAGTTCACTGTCTATCACTAGGCTCTCGAATCCCCGAGGCCCGATGGTCAGTCAACGCTGACTTTCTCTCACCTTGTCGGGACTTCTTCTCTATCATGATTTCGCAACTCGCGATGCCATGCACTTTGAATTGCTGACTCCTAATACCCGATGTGCCAAATCTCTGATGCGCACGTGTGAATTAACCTTTTCCACATCCCGTTGCTTTGATCGGGATTTCAGAATTCATGGGATCGCGAATTCGGATGTCGATGGACTCGATACTTTCCTTTTCCTGATCCCTGATACTATGCCACCTGTCCTCCACTATCTCCTACTGTGGCCCCACGCGACTCTCCCGTCGGGATATCGTGTTTCACGATTCCAAGCGGCAAGTGTTTCCTGTACATAGAAACCCCGATCCTCCGAGCTCTGACTCCTCGGGATCTCCTGACATGCATCCTCACTGATGGATGGTTCTGACCTTGTCAGGATATCGCGGATCGCGATATCGCGATTCTTGTTACAACAACCCAGAGCTTCGACTTGCGAATCCTCGATACACGATTCCACGTGTAGATCCGACGGCTCCTGTGGCACAGATCAATGGTTACACTCCTCCTGAGCTTCAAGCCTTCCTATGCCTGCGCTGAGAAATTCCCTGCACCTCCGCAAGATCCAATGGCTCTCAGAATTTCGTGAAATCTCCTTAGAGGATTTCGACCGTCCATTCTTCCTCGGATGATTCCTCCGCAATGAATCAATTGCTTTCTTCCACAAATACTTGTTCACCAGCTCTCCAACCTGCGATGCTTCTGCAAGATTTCAATAGCAGCTTCCCTATGCTTATCCTTCACTGAATTCGAAGGTCTTACTCCTCCTGAGCTTTTCCACGACTTCAAGTCTCTTGGAAACCTCTTGTACGCACTCCTTGCGGCGAACCTTCAACCTCGACTGAGTGTTGAAGTCTCTTGACTCTGCGCACTCCTGCAGCAGCAGTATTTCAAAGCTTTCCTCAGGTTCGCAACCCTGAAACTCTCTATCTGGCCTGCACACTCCTTTCACGACATTGTGCCTAACTGCACTTTTCGAGGAAATGAGAACAAAATCTATCTCTAATTGAACCCTTCTGTCAACGCACTCCTTGCGGACAATTCGACTGCACTCCTTGCAGGAATCTTCTGGCTCAATTAGAGAGATAATTGAAACTCATTCACTCTTCCTTCTAGACTTCAATTCAACCATGAAATCACATACACAGCATATAAAAACAGTTGTATGACAGGAAGAAAACATTCATGAGAAAAACATCAGTTCACAGAGAAATAACACAAACCATGAATTTGAATCAAAGTTTTCTTCTATTAATTCAAATGTTTGTACATGGGTGTTCTTCATACAATTCTTTGCTTTCTCTTCTTGCTCTTCCTGGGTTAATAATAATACAATGTACAATGAGGGTGTCTATATCCGTTTTCCCTCTCAGACTCTAAGCTATCAAATCTAAAATTAAATTCCTATCTACTGGCATTAACTACATTAAATGCCGACTATCTACTAAAGGACGAGAGCTATCCGCCAAGGTCCATTACAATACACAAGTGCACCATCTCTTAAATGAGTCACTTAAGATCACACAACAGTTCCAAAGCATTCTTTTCAAAATTCGTGCTGGCTTATCTAGCTGTCTTCCGCTTCCACGCTGGCTCGCTTGATGTGCTGGCGATGCTCCTGCATCACCATGCCGGTCTTCCCTGAGTCAGTTCTGAATCACTTTATACTATGATCTACTTCAATTCTATTACATGTTTCATGTCATTGATGGGGGATACATTATGGCCCTCATGTGATGAGTCTTTTCATGTCGAATTCAACTAATTATCAAGGAATTAGACTTACAAATAATTTAGTACCTTGGAGCCTGCATGCCCCAATGGAAGGTTTCCTCGTTTTCAACAGTGATTTCACATTATTGGTCCCTGATTGGAAAATTCCATCGAGTGTTTGACTTTAGCTCATTAATTCACAATTTTTGGATTCTACTAGAGTAACTTGGGGGTCATTTATATCAATGGTGATTTCCATCACACTTATTAACGACATCCATTAATGACAGTTAATCAAGTGGTTTCTACCATGTTCGAATTTGACACCTGTAATCACATGGATAGATTCGTACTTTGGGACGATGGAGGATTCATAAGTCTGTACTGACATAGATCCAGGTTTTGATGGAGGATTCATAAGTCTGTACTGACACATATATCCACCATGTATTTCTCGTAGCTATGCCCAAATTTGAGTCTTTATAGCATAGATCCACCGTGTATTTCTCGTGGTTATGTTGAATCATAATGACATGGATCCACAGTGTATGATTGGTGGACATGACTCACTTTAGACTTATGCTTAGGGTCACTTGTATTCTGAGTATGGGAATGCCTACCTCAATAAATGGTATATTATTATGTAGATGCTTGTTTGTTGACAAGTTTCTGACTGATGTGCTCCTTTCTCTTGACACACACATTCTACAAAGTATTTCAGCTGTCACATGTTCCAACTTCATACTTTGGGGGCATTCTGTTACACATTATTTTCATCACCCCCGTGATCACTAATGATATGTGTATTGCTTACTTCTCTATTTCCCTGAAAGCTATTGAATAAATCAGACTTTCCCCTGGGAAATATAATCATCTTTTCTTTATTGAAAAACCTACCAAAGAAGATCGTTTCACCTTGCCAAATGTTAAGGGTGCGACGATCCCAAATTGTCACATGCTACACCACAGTGGAATGCGACGATGTCGCAGGCTGTGACGATGCTCAAACAAAGGAAAAAGGTGAAATTCTCGAAGGTTCTAGAATGGAATCTTCTAAAGGATGAGGTGGCCTTAGATCAGTTTGGATCTCACTCACTTCTCTAATTTTGTGGGATCATCCTAATATCTTCATACATCCCTCTTCACTCTATATAAAGAGGGATCTCTCATGGGAAATTTTAGGCAGGCTTATGCATGAAGAATTATGTTGAAGATTATACTTGTGATAACTTTTATTTATCTTTCCAAGTCAGGTTCTGAATACTCTTCATCAAAAGAATTGGAACAAAGGTGTGTGTGTTGAGGAAAAGGGCCATTGGAAGGGACCTTGCAACATCAAGGCATAGGTTGTATTCTCCACTTTCATCAATATAATGCAGTAATACATTTCTTCCCTATAAAAGTGTTTCTATTTTTATTGCATAACTCCTTGATATTATGCATAGGTTTCATTTGAATATATATATTGTCTCTCTCTCTTTGTTGGTTTGTGCTTCTTAACATGTTCAACACCTCACAAACTTAAATATGGAGCAAGGACAACACTAGAAAGGATCAAACGATGTTTAAACGATATGTCATTTATCCCTCATTGAACTAGTTTACATTACAATGAAATCTAAGGAGAAGTTTATATTCTACTATGCTTTGTTCTAATTTCTTGTTGAATTTAGGGAGATTAGTTTGTGTCCATGCTTACCAATTTGTCCAATAACATATGTCCTCAATAATGAATACATTATTCCTATATATACATATTCACACACTACACATGCTTGACCCCATGACTATTAGGTCGACCTTGTTACATATATATTTACACATTACATGTACATTTAGCCCCATATATACCCCCCCTTGGGGTGATAACATATACATTTAACCCCATATATTCCTGCCTT
>ML861897.1:8140-23865 GCA_009831015.1 Picea engelmannii | reverse complement strand
AACTACAACCAAGAACCATGAACCCCTTCTCCATGAGAACTCTTCTCCTTTTATAAGCTGAAGAAGATAGGGTGAGGAGGTTAGGATGATCCCACTAAATCATGAAAGCGAGTAAGATCCAAACCGTTCGGATGCCACCTCACTCAAGAAGCTTCTCCTTCTAGAAAATTCGAAAAACCGTACGTTTTTCCCACGTGCTGGAATGTCCGCACCCTAGCTATATAGCAACCTGCGGAAAGTTCGCACCCTGGCTATATAGCAACCTGCGGGAATTTGTCATTTCCGCACCCTGCCTATATAACAGCCTGCGGGAATTTCTTTTTATAAGGTTTTTACATAGGAAAATGCAACTTCTTTTCTCAGGAAAAGTTCTTCTTCCTTCTCTCTTCAGGAACTCAGGCCACTGTGACCCTTCTAAAGGCAATAGATAGGTTTACATCATTAACGATCATAAGGATGATGAAAATAATGTGTAACACTTGCACATGCACTGTCTGTGATGTCATCTTTCAAAGTCCTTCAAAGTTGTCCTAATCAATGGAAGGAACTGTTAAAGGCTATTGGTGGAATCAATCCTACTGACACGAATTTGATCATCTTTGAGTTTGAATATCATATCCCAAGACTCCCTCATCAATTATATTTTCAAATACAGGTAATTGTGGAAACCAATAATATTTGTTGAACAATTGTTGATGAAGGAGCGTCTACTTGTGTCATGTCCATCACCCATTGGAAATCCATTGGCTCTCCTTCCCTTACTAAATCACTTAACATGCTAAAATATTTTAATGGTACTAAGTACAAACCTTATTGTGTTCTTCCTGAATTAACTATTGCGTTAGAAGGAAAATCGATTACTGTTGAGGTTGAGGTGTTTGATGCGCCTCTCGATTACAATATATTACTTGGTCGTAGTTGGATTGATGTTATGCACTCAATTGTTTCTACTCTTTTCCATGTGATACATTTCCCTCACCAAGGTAAAGTTGTTACGGTAGATAAACTTGCCTTTTTTAGTTCTGATTCACGCACTAGTAATGTTCCTTTCATAGCAAAAACACCTCATGGTTATGAGAATATCGGTGTGTGTATTTTAAAAGATTCATTGTTAATGGGCACTTTCCCCATTCCAACAGTTGACGTTCCTCCTCCTCTTGTCGCTTATATTAACATGATTTCGACCAGTGTTGGCAAAATCCCTGATTCCTATGACCCTTGGATACTACCTAGTTTGGAAGAATGTCTTCGTTATAGTGACCAAATGCCACTCAATCCGGTTAAATTGGCCAATCAAGCTATTCAATCAACATCTTCTTCTCCTCATTCTCTCTTTCATACGTATCCCGATCCATTTCAGACCATATTTCACAACGATTAATCAATCATGGCAGTTATGTCTGTATAAGACACACCATGGGATGATGGGAATCATCATTCTATCTTCTTCCTCAAACTCTATACTATAGAGAGTGACCAACGGATTTCAAATCCATCCAAAATTATCAATTTCCCCCCAGTTTCTGAACCAACACGTGATGCTTTGTATGAAGGGAACTTGGGAAATATTTCACCCACCATCCCTCTAGATATTTCAATTAAGCCTAAAATTTTGGAAAATGTTCACATAGGTGCCTCATGTTCTCCCAATGAGATCCAAACTTACAAGGCCCTTTTCCAAGAATTTCGTGATGTATTTGCATGGAGTTATGAAGAGATTCCTGGAATTGATCCAGATATCGTTGTACATGAAATTAAGACATATCCTGATGCTAATACCATTCGACAACGACTTCGCCCAGTTCATCCACGAAAATCCATTGTAATCAAACTTGAAGTTGATAAACTTCTTAAAGATGGTTTTGTCTACCCTGTAGCATTGACTGATTGGGTGTCAAATCTTGTTCTGGTCACGAAGAAATAGGGAATGATCCGTGTTCATGTTGATTATAGGGATATCAACAAGGATTGTCCTAAAGATAATTATCCAACCCCTTTCATTGACCAGATCGTAGATGATTGTGCTGAAAGTAAAATCTTCTCTCTGATGAATGGATTTTTCAGCTATAATCAAATCAATATTTTACTTGGAGATTAACATTAAACCGCTTTTATTTTTCCTTTGGGTACCTTCACGTATCGTAAGCTCCCTTTTGGTATCAATAATGTTGGTGCAAATTTTCAACAAGCTATTTCTTATGCGTTTCATGATATAAATCATATTGTACAACCGTACCTTGATGATTTGTCAATGCATTCCATGCATCGTCAAGATCACTTGACACACTTATGAGCCATTTTCCTCCTATGTCGATATTATCGTATACGATTGAATCCACATAAATGCATTTTTTGTGTGGAGTATGGACAACTTCTAGGATTTATTGTTTCCACACATGGGATTAGGGTGGATCCAATGAAGGTTGAAGCCATTATATATTCCCCCCCCCCCCCTTCTACCTTACGCCAACTGCAACGCTTGCAAGGGAAGGAAAACTTTATACGAAGATTCATTCCTAATTATGCCGAACTAACGAAAGGTTTAACTCCACTTCTTAAGAAGGGTCATGATGTTTTGTGGGACGACACCACCAACAAATCCTTTGATTCTTTGAAACTTGCATTAACCTGCACACCACTATTATTTCCCCATATTATAGTCGAGATTATTTCTAATATTTGGTTGCCTCGGATCATACCATCGCCATGGTTCTGGTCCAAGAAGATGATTCACACGATGAACGTGTCATTTACTATTTAATTTAGAGTCTTACGACCACTGAAATCAAATACATCCATGTGGAGAAATTGGCCTTGGAAGCTGTTCAATTTGTCCAACATTTTCGTCACTATATCTTATTGTGAAAAACCATGATTATTTCTTATTACAACCCTATGCAACATATTATTACATGACAATGGATAGGGGGAAAGTACTCCAAATGGATTGTGATTCTCCAAGAGTGTGATTTGGGGTTTGAGAAATCCAAGTCAAAGAAATCTTTGGTCTTTGCTGAGTTGATATGTGACCTTCCCTCCACTGATACAAAAAATGTGGCAGACGATTTTTTTTTCCTGGTGAATCTCTCTATATTATCATTTCTGATGATATTTGGTATGGAGACATTATCATTTATCTCCAAACCCAAACTTTTTGGCCAGATATATCTCATGTATATCGTCGTCGTATTCGGTATCAAGCCCGTCAATATATTATTCTTGGTGATACCCTTTATTGTCATGGTATTGACTCTGTGTTTCGACGATGCCTGACATATGATGAAGCTGAGAAAGAAATAAATGGCTGTCATTCTGGAACATGTGGTGGTCATATGTCTGGGTATTCCATTGCCCAAAATATCCTACGAGTTGGTTACTTCTTGTTGGCATGTTTTTAGACAGAGGCAAAGTATGCGTGTTTGTCATTGATGGAAAAGATCAACACGATCAGTAGCGTAGCGATAATGGAAAAATCAGCAGTGTAAGATCAGAAGGAGGAAAACAATCAAAGAACGACAAAGGTTTTGTTTCAGAGTTTCACAGATCGGGATATCCAAAGGAAAGAGGTTCAAACTCGCGATATGCGAAATCGCGATAACAATCCTGACCATTGGAGTCATAGGACACATGGCAAGCGATTGGAATTTCGTTGACTTGCACATTGGAGGAGTCAATCGAGCATGGTGTGGGAACTCGTGATATGCAAGATCACGAAAAGATTTGGACCGTCGAATCATTGAGATCGTGGACTGTTGATTAGGCATGACGAAGGCCCGTGAAGTTGCAAAATCATGATAAGATCTTGACTGTTGATTCAAGAAGGACACGTGGTGAAATCACAATAATATCTGGACCGTTGGTTCCATAGGACTCATGGCGAAATACCATCGTTTCACTAACTGGAAAGTCAAAGGAGTGAAGTGCTTGTTTGATTGGCGAGTGGTCATATCTCGTGGTCACATTGTCGAGAGATGGAGAGAAGAGATAGAGAAGCCAAGCTCTATTTTGGAGTTCATAACATGGAGAGTCGAGAGGACTCATCACAGAATACCTGAGACATGAAAGTGCGAAATGCATTTTCGAATAAGGTTGTGGTCACAGCCAGTGGTTACATCTGTGGAAGATGGAGGAAGAAGCTAGCGGTGTTAAGCTCCATCTCGGAGTCTCGACGATCGCAACTTGGAGTATCGAGAACCTTCATCACAAGAATAGCGATATGCGAGATCGCGATGAGATTTGGACCGTCGGATCATTGGAGATCTTGACCTTTGATTAGGCTCGATAAAGTTCATAAGGTAGTGAAATATGAAGCGCCTTTTGGCGCAGCCTTTGGTCACCGCCAGTGGTCACGTGAGGGGAAGAAGCTAGTGGTGCTAATATCCATCTCAGAGTTTCGTCGATCGTGACTTGGAGTGTTGAGACCCTTCATCACAGGAATGTTGAGATGCGAATTTACGAAATTCAAATTCTATTTAGCGCTCGGTCACAGCTATTGGGAATATGAGAAAAACGCGAAATCCTGTGGATTTAATCCAATGGTGATGGTTAATTGGAAACTTCATAGAAGGGTTACTATTTCACCTCACAGGTAATTGATCAATTGCGATTCAGTTAGCAGAACTGAATCATGATTCTTGGACGGTTGGCGATTCAGTTGTTGATGCGTTTTCTTGGAGATTCAAGGTGTAACTGAATAAGTGGTATAGGATAAAATGGAGACACAATGACTCTGGAAGGTTAGTTGTTCTGAATGAAAAATGAGTTGAACTGTAAGAAAGGGAAAATTACAGTATGCACAGTGTGAGACCGACAGTATGCGCAGTGTGAGATAACTCATAGATGAGTAACGGATGAGGAATAAACAGAAGCAAGAGAAGAATTTCAGAACAATTTGAAGCATAGAAGAATTGCAGAATAGACTGAGGAAGAGAAGAAATGCAGAACATTTTGAAGCAGAGCATAATTGCAGAACAGACAGATGAAGAGAAGAATTACAGAACAGTTAGAAGCAAACTAGATTTACAGAACAAGAGAAGAAGTGGTAAGAATCGATTTATCTGTGTTGTTGGTTATTCAATCATTTATTTATAATCAAGGTGGTAGGGAGGTGATAGGGAGGAATGTTGTCCTCAGAGGTTCAAGTGGGTTCTTGAACATAGGGAGTTGTATCTTCCATCTGGTTGCAACCAAAGAAATAAGGGTGGCAGGGTGGTGCAAGGGAGAACATTGGTTCTCTGATATACAGGTCGGTGCCTGTGTAACTGGAAGTTGGTGTTTCCATCCAGTTGGTGTTGTAACTCTTAGGAAGTTGGTGCTTCCATCCAGTTGATGCTGGAACACTCAGGGAGTTGGTGCTTCCTTCTAGTGGGTGCTAGAGAAACTAGAGAGTTGGTGCTCTCAAACAAGTTGGAGCTTGTAAAACAGAGGTAGTAGCCTCAAATTGAGTTGGTGCTCAATTATAGATGATGTACAAAACTTAAAAGACTACCTATCATTTCGAAGAAGAAGAGGTTTTCTCTCTTTATGGGTTTCCTCGTGAAAATTTGTCTCTCTGTATATATTTTGTGTGACTTATGCTCATTATTTATGTTTTCCATAAGTTGTATAATATCGATGATCACTTGAAGAAAGATTAAGAATGTTTTAATAGAATTAAAATNATCATGTCAAAAAAAATTGTCACACGAAGAGAAAACATGTTACAAAGTGGGATTTGAATCTAGACAAGGGAGGAAACAATTCTCCTCTCAACCACTTGAGATACACCCAATTGACACATTAATCCAACTTGCATGGAGATACTAAATAATAAAAAGATAACATTTCTATCATAGTGTGATGTGGAATATGTTTTTATTATTTTACTATTTTCCTTAGGAGGGCCATTATTGACTCCAAATTTCCTCTAATAAATAAACCAAAATCTCTCATAGATCTCATCGAAGAAAAAACAATTTTAAACTTGTTAGAATACCATCCTAGTAATGGATCTTCTTGGTTCACAAAGAACTTGAATCTAGAATCAATTTGTCATGGACTTGCACCTTCATGAATCTCTTCTACACTGATCATGATGACTCCCTAAGAATATAATTGTTTGTTGGTTTAAATGCAAGGAATGTTCCCTAGTGGTGTCAAACATATGGGTTGAATTTATAGCACCAACATATAAATCAGGCTAAGGTGAGGAGAGTATCACTCAAGGTGCATTACTTAGAATTTAGTTGTGTGGGATGAATAGTAGGATGAAGAATAAATCTTAACTAACATTCATACTCTTTAAAATTTTAAGTCTATTCATATTAGTATTAACCATATACAAAACATTCCATCATAACAAGAGTTCATTCACAATGATACACATCCATATAAATGCTAAATATATATCATCCATTTGTAAAAACAATTTGAAAAATGAATAGAAAAAGGGAGAATTTTCCATTAAATACAATAAACCAGAGATACATCATGAGGATCAAATGACATATCCAGTCATCCCAACAATCATAAAGTATAATCCATACAATCTCTAATAAGAAAGTATCCAAGTATCTAATAATGAATTAATCAACCAACTATCTAACCAACCCATTTTCTAGCTTTCTCTTTCAATTTTATAAAATACAACATGAAGGCATAATGAATAGGTAAAAACCCTATATTAACGAGTTGGGGTTGAATTTATTTAATACTATAAGAAAGAGTTCATAATTTAGAATAATTATGAGACATGAATGCTTTGGGTGCCTCAATAATATTCAATATGGAATAAATCAAATATGGAGTTCTCCTTGATCAAGTTTGACCAAGTAAATTGGGTGAAATCAAGTTTTATTCCTTCTCTTTAACCCTATTCACAACTTTCAAAGTAAAGGTCATACCCATTAACCCCTATGCAAAACCCTTTAGGTAAAGGATGCACCCATCGAACAAATCAAGGAAAATGAACTATATTTCCATTTTTTCTTAATCATTCAAATCCTCCTTAAAAAAAGAGACCACATAATAATGCACCTCAAGGATAGGATTACTTGGTATATGTAAAAGAAAGTCCCATAATTACAATCCTTTTTGAACGACATGAGTAATTCTCAACTAAAGAAGCTTCCAAAATTTATTGTCAAATGTGAGTAGAGTTCCCTAGGATTCCCTTGCAATTTTTTGACTTTATGGAAAAAATATTTGTGTTGATAAGAAAATTCATATGTTATGAAATCACACTGCTATTGAAGCCAAAACCTGAAAAAAGGGTTTCTCTCATAGCCAATATCTTCAAGCATCTCAAACAATTATTATATCGGAGGGAGATTCTTTTGTTAGTCAATATAATACATTAACCACCATAACATCTACTTTGGTTTCCAAATAATACATCATATAATTAAACATTCCCTACTCTTGGAAAATACTAATAATACACTAATAAATTCTTTGAAGTGAAAAGTAAGGCCCCTTAGGCCTTTCCCCATGTTAGGATATTTATAAACTTAGGAGTTAGTTAAGATCAACTTGGTCTAAAGTGTATTTAGGTAAAAGTGTGTTTCTTAGTGTGTTTCTTTAGTATGCATTTGTAGTTATGTAATATGATTGTCACGATATGTTCTAGACATAGAGTGATATGATGGCTCATACTCTCCTCGATCTTAATGACTACATTGATCCATGGATTAACCCATGATTGGTCCATGATCTCTCTTTAAAGAGTTTGGAGGGTCATTTTTTGATGATCGATTGTGATAAATTCTCTCATAAAATATTTTTCTTTTTCATTAATATATTTCCTCAAGTGGCTACGTTGGTTGGGGTCATCGACTGTTTCCCTCTCGAAGGGTTTTAACAACGTAAAAACATCAATGTTTTGATCTTTGATCTGGTTGTGTGATTGGTTACTAAAGGTGTTCATCCTCTATCATAATACCTTGTTTTGTTGAAAATGGTATCAGAGCTCGTTTGAAGACCCGCTCCCATTGTAGATCGAGATCTTGAAGTCGTATTGCTACATTTCTAGTTTTTTCTATTTTCAAACATTTTCTAGATAAGAGGACTATTCCATTGCATTTGGAGGGCTTCTTTTAATTAGAAATGTTTTTTTGTTTCAATAAAAAAGGTTTCTATTTTCCCAAGATATGACCATTTCAGTCAGATTTAGAGGTATAAATCTTGAATACACCCTTTTTAAATTTTTTTACAAAGTTAATATTTTGGTTTTTTGTTTTTGTTTTCAGGTTGCTACTTTTTCAGGTCTATGTATTCTCTTTCTCATGCGCTCTATGAAATTTCAACAAATTAGAAATAAAGTGGAAAGTGTATTCCTATTTGTGTATTCTCTTTGACATACGCTATGTGTGATCTTGGAAAATAATAAACAAAGAGAAATCTTTTGTTTTCCAAGATAACCAAGATCTAACCCCATTTGTGTTGGCATGTGTACAGGTAGAGTGTGCTTGTCATTGATGGCAAGATCAGAGTGTGCATCGATGGAAAAATAGGAACAGAGATCAAAGCTCGGTGAATAAGAAAACAATATGCAGAGATCATATCTCAGGAGAGATAGCGTTCTGAGATGCGTAGACGAGATCCCATACATCAAGGATCGCAGAAGGATCAAAGGTCGTGGCTCGCAGAAGGATCAAAGTTCGTGGATTGCATAAGGATCAAAGGTAAGCTCAGGTGAAGAAGCAAACATTGTGCAATCCAAGCTACGAGAGGAATAACGCAGAGTTGCACGTAGAGCATAAGTGTGCAGCAAGGTTGAGGTTAATTCCATTACCAACGCTTAGGAGAGATAGCATTCTCAGAAACACAAATGAGACCCAAAGTCATCAGGACTCACAGAACCTTTGACACTTAGAAATTCTTCCAAGTCAGGAGGATGCGTAAGCTCAGGAGGAGGAGCGATAGTGGTCGTCAGATCAATATCTAGACAGGAGAAGCACATAGAAAGATCAAGCCGTTGATCTGAGAACATGATCGATGAACAATGATTAGTTTGAATCTAAATATACGAGGATTTTACACTTAGGAAAGTTTGACATTTGAAATCTCTGAAATGCGAAGCTCTGTCAGCCATCGAATCAATTTCGGGTGGAAGGACAGGATAAGCTAGCAAAGTTGCATCACATAAATATCAAGCCATTGATCCAAGATCCTGATCGAATGAACAACATTCACTTTGGATATAGAGATGCGAGGAGCTTACACTCCTGAAAGTTTGAGATTTGAAATCACCGGAATGCGAAGTTCTGTTAGCCGTCGGATCTAGAGATCAGACAATTCTTGTTAGATCAGGGAGATCTACGTCAACAAATCTCGTCCTTAAGGGCATGTGGCAGACCACGTCAGAAAGGACACATGGCAGACCATGTCAGCAAGGACACATGGCACAATCAGACAATGACAAGTGTCAAGTTGATTCGGCATTTCAGGTATGTGTAAATCACAAATCTGAGTGACATGTGGCCGCTGCTTGGCTCATGAAACATCATCGAGTGACGCAAGAGTTACGTCACTCCGAGAGTTTTGCTTCGATAATTTTACCAACAGTACTTGTGCAAAGACCCGAAGTCCCAAATGCTGAAGACCTGAAGTGGATACGAGTCATTCGATCTGAAGACCACTTTGGGTGTATTCTCAATCATTATCCTTGCCTGAAAACTCAACTTGCTGATAATAAAGAAAAGAGAAAACCTCGTTATCCTTGCCTTATTTGTGGCGAGGTCCATGACACAAAATATTGTTTGAGACGTGCAGAAGTTACTAAATTCCTCCAAGGAACCAATACTTCCCCTATTCCTGTCGTTTTGTCACAACCTTTTCCTTCTCAACAACAGACCCAATTGGTTATCATGACCAATATTCTCCCTCTACTAGCTCTTATGTGCTTATGTGTATTGGGGACTCCAATAAAAATGAAGTTGCAATCACTACTCGAACCAAAGATTATTCTCCTTCTAAAGAGAAAGTTAATGATCAACCTCCTTCATCATTTCTGCCCCCCAATGGTCCTCTTCATCTCAAATGACCTAGTCCTGATATAGTCATTCGTCCGCCTCCTAAGGGAGTTGTTCGTAAGTCGTCATCTAACCCACATGCAAGTGCATCTCAAAAATACAGTATTGTAGAAGATCTTGCACATGCATTGTTGGTGATGTCGGCTCTCGAAGTCCTTCAAATTTGTCCTAATCAATGGAAGGTATTGTTAAAGGCTATTGGTGGAATCGATCCTACTGACATGAATTTGATGATATTTTACTTTGAATATCATATCCCAAGACTCCCTCATCAATTATCTTTTCAAATAAAAGTAATTGTGGAAACCAATAATATTTGTCTAAAACAATTGTTGATGAAGGAGCCTCGACTTGCGTCATGTCCATCACCTGCCGTTGAAAATCCATTGGCTCTCTTGCCCTTACCGAATCACTTAACACGTTAAAATATTTTAATGGTACTGGGTACAAACGTTATGGTGTTCTTCCTAAATTAACTATTGCGTTAGAAGGAAAATCGATTACTGTTGAGGTTGAGGTGTTTGATGTGCCTCTCGATTACAATATCTTACTTGGTCGTAGTTGGATTGATGTTATGCACGCAATTGTTACTACTCTTTTCTGTGTGATACATTTCCCTCACCAAGGTAAAGTTGTTACGGTAGATCAACTCGCCTTTTTTAGTTTTGATTCACGCACTAGTAATGTTCCTTTCATAGCAAAAACACCACTTGGTTATGAGAATATCGGTGTGGATCTTTTAAAAGATTTATTTTTAATGGGCACTTTCCCCATTCCAACAACTAATGTTCCTCCTCCTCTTGTCGCTTATATTAACATGATTTCAACCAGTGTTGGAAAAATCCATGATTCCTATGACCCTTGGATAGTACCTAGCTTGGAAGAATGTCTTTGTTATAGTGACACAGTGAAGAGTATGCAGTGGCATAACGCATGAAGTATGCAGAAGGTGCACAAAGAGTATAAAAATGAAGAACATAGAAGAGATGGTTGTTGTTGTTAAGTGTGATTCATGCGGGTAGAAGCATGCGGTGTGCAGGAGCTAAAGTGAAGAAGAAGAAAGGAACAAAAACACATATCTGAGAGAAGAACAAAAAGAAAACAGATGCGAGGAGAGAGACACTGATGTAGGCAGAGCATAGCAGTGTAGCAGAACAATGATGATACTTGTAAGCCATAGATAAATGTTGCATCACTGTGATAAAGTTGTAAAAATAAAAGATTTATATTTTAGGGTGGTAGGGAGGTGTTTGGGAGGTTTGGTGTCCTCAAAGTTTCAAGTGGGTTCTTGAACACAGGGAGTTGTAGCTTCCATCTGGTTGCAGCTAGAAAAACCAGGGTGGCAGGGTGGTGTAAGGGAGAACTATTTTTCTCTGTTATATAGGTTGGTGCCTATGTGCCCAGAAGTTGGTGCTTCCATCCAGTTGGTGCTGGAACACTTAGGGAGTTGGTGCTTCCTTCTAGTGGGTGCTAGCGAAAGTAGGGAGTTGGTGCTTCCTTCTAGTGGGTTCTAGAGAAACCAGAGAGTTGGTGCTCTCAACAAGTTTCAGCTTGCAGAACAGAGGTGGTAGCCTCACAATGAGTTGGTGCTCATAAGAATGATAATGTACAGAAAATAAAGATTACTTATCATATCAAGAAGAAGAGGTTTTTCCCTTTATGGGTTTCCTCAAGAAATATCTATCTATGTATATTTCATGTGTTTAATTGATGTTGAATATTCTATTGCTTACCTCCCTGCATTATTGTGATTGTCATTGAGTGCTTTGTAAAGAACTGTAACACCCTGTTTCCCCCAGATTGTAAATATAACTGAACTGTCCAAGGACTATGGAAAAAACTCATAAGTATGAATATGTGCTGTAAATGGACCTGCAGGAAGAGGTCAATGAATGTAAATGATAGTTTGAATTTATTGCAGAACTGCTGAGAGGGGATGTGCGGAAGAGAGACCACGATGGTGGTGGAGGGCACCTTGAAAAAGGGGCGTTAACTTCCACCGAGAATGAAATACCGTATTTGGACTCCACTGGCCCGGAGAACCAAAAAGCAGCTCGCTAGCCCTGAAATAAATGCCTTGCAGGCTGGTAGGTGGATGGCTTGATGAGGGATGGGGAGGTGAACCGCCTATCCGTAGAGCCATCATGACTGACCAGCGCGAGGGTAATCATGCCACACACAAACTCTCGAGAGGATAAGGCATATGGCAGAAGCGATTGAAGGGCGCGGACGTGAGAGGAACTATGGCAGTTCTATGCAGAGTGAGTGACCGCAGAGAGGAGGGGATTGCAACCTTCGCTCCTGGGCACTGGCAGACAGAGAGACACAGGTCTCAGTACATCGTGGTCTCAACTTGGGGGTGGCTAGTGGTAAATCCATTAGGGGTCACTAAGCCTACGGTTGGGTGGAAACGAGCACCCCTCTCAGCAGTTGCTTCCATTGCTGAAGTTATTTCTGATAAGTGTTTTGCTTATATTGCATTTGAAATTTATATGCTGTCATATATGTTCATAGACTGGTGGAATTGTAAATGTTTTCTTTGAAAGGATGTATGTGCAGTAATTGTAAAATAAGGAGTAGATATTATCTCATATAACCATGAGATAGTAAATGATTTCAGCGTGAGAATGTCCGCGTAGTGCTTGATATGAATGAGTCGATATATGTTTAACACCGAGGAAACCGTGCTTGACTTACGTTGATAAATGAATCTAATCATGCCCAGCCGCTCTCGGGAAGCTATCTCCCTTTATCTGTTCCCGGGAATGCCCCAGTAAGGATCTCTTCACAGAGATTCCCTCCTCGGAAAGGTTCACCAAGAACCCAGAATAGGGACTTGAACGCACAGACCTTATTAACCTTGTACGAGGAGGAACGATCCTATTGAGGTTCCAAGATAGTAGTGTTGTGAGACGAAATAAGTCGACGGACGAGATCTTGTCGGAGGACCCATAGTCATTCACGACCATTAGATTGACGGAAGTAACGAAGGCGTTACATACCTTGACCCTTTGTCCTCTATCATCGTGAGCAATGAGAAATTGGGATTGTAAGCTCCAAGACCCAAACGAACGAATCTAGACTGTTAGATCTCGGTCCAATTACCCGTCAGCCGTTGGATCTGGAGAAGCTGCGCAGGGGTTAAGCGCAGGGGTAGGCATGCAAGGAAATGATCTGAACTGTCGGATCTTGGATCATAGTCCCGACAACTGTCA
Organism: Picea engelmannii; assembly: GCA_009831015.1. Lineage (NCBI taxonomy): Eukaryota > Viridiplantae > Streptophyta > Pinopsida > Pinales > Pinaceae > Picea > Picea engelmannii. The sequence continues at coordinate 10,640 of ML861897.1, read as the reverse complement.
GATCTCGAGAAGATGCGCTGGAGTTAAACTATAGTGTGCAGAGAACGGATCCTAGCCGTTGATCCCGGCAGGACACGTGTCAGCGTTTGGGAGGCGTCGGGATTTTTACCATCGGAGATTTGGGGAGTATAAAACCGTTACATATTGAAATCGCGATATGCGATTTCCTGATCAGATCCAGACCGTCCATTGTGCAGGACGCGTGTCAGGAGATCCCGTAAAGTCGGGGGTCGGGAAATCGGGGTTTCCGGAAACAAAAGACTTATACATATTGGAATCGCGATACGCGATTTCCCGATCAGATCTGGACCGTCCATTGTTCGAGGACGCGTGTCAGAGGATCCCGTAGAGTCGTGGATTGGGAAATCTGGGTTTTCGAAGATAAGGAAACTGCGTCGCTGGGAATCGCGATCAGCGATATCCCGACGGTGACGTAAGCAAGGTGGGACCACTAGAGTTAGAGTGAAGGATAGGTGTCCATCATCTGGGAAGAGTCGGGAAACCCGTAGGAAAATCCAGGTGCAATCATAGCCGTCCATCCGTGAGACAGGTGGCTACCATCGAGAACCATCGGTGATTGGCCCATCGGAAAATCGGAGTTCTCGAGGCCATGAGAACTAGGACATCATAAGTCCCGAAACCCCGAGAATCAATCCGGGCCGTCTTTCTGCGAGGACAGGTGGCAAAGGATCGGGCGCCGTCGACGTTTTGTTCATCGGAGTTTTCGATGGTAAGGAAATTGTGCAACAGGAGATCGCGATCCGCGATTTCCCAATAGGATCTGAGCCGTCCAAACAGCAGGGATACGTGGCAAAGGATCCCAGAGAGTTGGAGTTCGGCATATCGGGGATTTCGAATACATAGAACCCTTGCCACCCGAAATCGGAATCCACGATTTACCGATACGATCTGAGCCATCCGTTTACATGGGACAGGTGTCAGAGATCGGACGAAAGTCGCAGATCGGGAAATCGAAGTTTCCAAGGACATGGAACGCTCGCAATAGGAAATCACGATCCGCGATTTCCCGATGGGATCAACACCGTCCATCAGCAAGGACGCGTGGCGAGAGATCCCAGAAAGTCGGAGTTCGGCAAATCGGGAATCGGCGTATCGGGGATTTCAAGGACATGAAACCCTTACATTACAAAACCACGATATGCGAAATCCCGATTCCATCATGAGCCGTGGATACAAGGGACACGTGGCGAGCATCCGGAGAGAATCGGGGATCGGGATATCGCGAGCCCCAGGTATAGGTGTTTTGTATCATCGCAAATGCCGAAACCCCGATGGAAGGTTATACGACTGCAGTCATATGATAAGTGGTCACATGGACCATGGTATAGCCAAAGGGGCTAGCTAGTGTAAAGGTGCATCGAGAGTCTAGAGGACTTGTGCGCCATAACATTGAAAGGCGCCAAGCCTCGACCAAAATTAAGGCTGTGGTCTTGTGAACGTTGTGGTCGTATGGACCAAAGGCTTAACCAAGAGGGGCTGAGGCACCCAAGGGGTGCATCGGAAATTCGTTCTGTCGGTGACTGGGGATTCGATAGGACAGGGACCCTCGACACCGTAACTTCCGAAATCCCGAATCCCGATATTTAACCAGGGATTGGCATTTCGTAAATGCCGGTTTCTGGAGATTTCCCATTTGTGGGAGATTAACCCAATTTTTTTTTAAAATTATGATAGTGGGTGTGTTACAAAGTGGTATCAGAGCATGGTTACAACACTCGGCCTGACTGGGCTCATGCACCAGTCGCACCAGTCGTGCATAAAGCTTGTACGAAACACTCCTATGAGGAGTAACCCCTGACTTAACTATCTTATCCAGGATTAAAAACTTGGAATATGAACACCCGACTATGTATGCATGTGAAAGAATTATGGAATTATGCACAAATTATGAAATATATTTAATTCTTGACTAATATCCAGCGTTTGTCTTCACACTCAAGCGGACGATCAACCACGAGAGTCTACAAACACAGAGTATGGTGACTCACCAAGAGGTGGGAGAAGGCTCCCACAATACAGAAGAGGAGTCTGATGAAAGAAGAGGAATAAGAACCCCTCCAGACTTCGCTGAGACGATGAGGAGTCTCATGGTCGAATTGCAAAGTTGCAAGGCCGATAATGAAAGGATGATGAAAGAACAAGAAAAGCAAACCGAAATTAATGCAGTTCTACTGCAGAGCCTATCTGACCTACAATGAAAAATGCAACATGAACCTGAGATGCAAAATCGTGGTCGTGTCAGTGGCCACACTGAGAGAAGCACATCCAGAAAGGTCCACCCCAGAGGTAAAGGACCAGTGCCAGACGATTCCATTGAGAAGGAATTCGGTGATTCGGAAGGCTCTTCTAGCAGCAGGACCAGTTCCTATTCTCGCAAAAAACAGAAGAAGCAAAAGACTTCCAAGAGTCACAAATTCGAGGAATTTAGAAAGGCCAAACCTCCCTCCTTCGACGGTGAGATAAAGAAGGGAGAGGAAGC
>ML861896.1:4458-19039 GCA_009831015.1 Picea engelmannii | reverse complement strand
TGAACAGGGGGACCAAGGACTGGGTAGTAGCTGGGGGTGGCATCTCAGCATGATCATCATCATCAAAAAGAGCATTCTCCAATTGTTCTAAAAGCATTACCCCATCCTCCAAATTATCCTCCTCTGGATGGTTGTCCCAACGCTTCAAGTTTTTATCCTCCTTTGCTTCCTCTCAATAATGGGACAACAATCGCAAGTTGTAATGAACATAAACCAAGCTCTCTGCCGGCCTGCATTCAACCTGTTTCTTTTGACATTGTGGATGAAACTGTAGGTGCTTTAACACCTCTCTGCATAAGAAATGTTCACCACCTGTGAAAGCACCCGTGTTGCCAAACATTAGAGTTGTGGGGTGCCACCACCATAAACGTTCCACCACGCAAGAGAACTCAAATTCCCTCGATCTCTTAAGGCATGGTTGGTCCCAAAGGCACCTTGGCCAAGCATGTACTGGCTCAATTGTTGTCGTATCTTGTCACACTCCTCCTCGTCCGGGATCAATTTGTCTAATGCTTTCATATAACCTGCAATAATTATAATTGATCATAAATAGAAATGAATTATGAATATAAACCATAAGTAGAAAATTGAATTGAACATAAACCATAAGTAGAAATTATTAAAAATAAATTGTTTGAAAAAATTTCTCAGGAAGCTTGGCTGAAGCGTTCAGGAAGCTTGGCTGAAGCTTTTAGGAAGCTTGGCCGAGCTATTCAAGAAGTGAGCTTCCAGATTTCGGAAGCAAGCTTCGGGGTGCAAAGCTTCCTGATTGGCAGGAAGCGCATTTTTGAACCCCGAAGTGCGCTTCCTAGCCAGCTTCTTGAGCGAACTTGCTTCGAGCGAGCTTCTGTGGCCGGAGGGGGGGGGGGGGNTGGTAACCCTGATCTGGCTGAAATCTTCTTCTTCCTCATTGTCTGAAGTCACCTCTATGTAGTGCACTTGGCCACGGCCCATGCACTTGTGTGATGGGTTCCAGGGCTCTTTGCAAGTGAAGCAAAGTTGCTTCCTTCTCAGTTCCCTCCTGGTGTTCTCATCCATTCTACCACAGCCCCTGTCAAACCCCTTTGGGTCACGTCCTCCCGGGTTCATTGGAGGTCTCTGATCTCTTCCTCCGGTGTTAAGAGGTGGTCTAGGCACAAATTTTGGTTTGGCAGCTGGTCCTAGGTCCCTCGTCCTCAAAATAGCATCCTGTAGGTTGGTAGGCTTAAAAACCTTTACCCAACCCTTCAAGGGTTCCATCAACCCTTCAGTGAAGAGCATCATGAGTCTGGTTGGTGATATATCCTGCACCATGACTGCTAGCCTCTGGAATTCTTCAATGTATACCTCTGCTGCTCCTGTTTGCTTGAGCTGTGTGAGCTCTCGGAAGTGCAGTTCAAGATCTCCCTGATCAAATCTGTCAATGAGCCTTTGAGTGAACTCTGTGTAAGTCACTATCTGATTGTGGCCTAGTGTGGTGAGTCCATGATACCACCAATCATGAGCCTTGCCATCCAAGTACATAGTGGCAAATTTGATGGCTTCCATCTCCCTCATGGGATTAAGCTGCAGATAAATGTCCAGCTTTTGTACCCATGCTTGCGCTGTTATCTTGGCCGTACCATCAAAGTATGTGATCTCCATCTTCCCTGCTCTTCGTTAAAACTCATAGTTTCTTCTGTGGTTCGGCTTGGGCTTGTTTCTGAACTTGAGTTGGCAGTATTGATCCAAGGACATCTGCCTCTGGATTATCATATCCAAGTCATGGTACTCCCTGGTGCACTGTGCCATCTGCTCAACAAAATCATCCACCTGCTCATGTTGTATTTGTTCATCTGTAAACGTGGGCAAGTAAGGTCTAGGGGTAGCCTTGCTACCCATCTGTCCATGTGACGTACCCCCTCCATGGCTTCCCTCGGACCTGGGAGCCTTTTCTGGATTATACCCATTTCCTCCATGGGATCCACCAACCTCTCTGCTTCCATACGTCTCAGGGTCTTTCCCCTGATGAGTCATTTGCATCAATAGCTGGGTTATCCGAGTTTGGTTCTCATCAATCTTCCTCAGATTTCCATCTACCTTCTTCAAGGTCTCAGTGATTTCGGTTTGCCCCTTATGGTTTGTCTCCTGGCTTTCCTGTAAGTGATGGACCAGGTTGCTTTCTGTAAGGTTTAGGGTTTTATGGAATTCAGCTGCCAAGTAAGCCAAGCCTTGTGGTTCACGGTCATCCCCTGAGCCCTCCATTTCGGCTTCTGTTTCACTGGTCTGCTTCTTCCTTCTGCCCATAAAGATACCACTGTACCTCTGCATGCGCTAATCCTCACAGGCTTGGAGGATCAGAGCTCTAATACCACTGTAATGTTCCCAAGCCAATTTTTTTCTTGGAAACACTAACTAACCACTGATTTGATTGTTTACTGTTGTGTATGCAGGTTGGCCATGAATATTTCGGCCTTAGGGTTTATTCAGTTATTCAACCACAATTATACAAGAAGCATTTCAACATATGAAGATCTTCAACAATACACAAGAATCGTGTCCGTTGATCCGAAAGGGACACGCATCAGTGGACTGTCAGCTCCGGGAAAAAGCAAAGGAAGGTTGAAAGGTTGGAAAGTTGAGATTTCCGAACCCCGAATACTCGAAGGGATTGTGACTGTTGATTCGAGAAGACCACGTGTCGTTAGATCGTGGACTCCGGGTGAAATGATTCGGGAGCAAGCGGAGTTTGAGAATCAAGACTCCTGAAGCCCGAAAGGCGAAATCGATCTCGTCCATTGGTTTGGAGGGCCACATGTCATTTGGTCGATGAGACTAAGGATCGCGCGTGGATGGAGGAAAGAAGGAAGGAAAAGACAATAGATCGGAGCCGTTGATCGAGGGAATCTGTCAGAGACCGTGAGATCGACGATCACGCCTGATTGCGGGATCAGAAGTTGCTCGGAAGTTAATTTTCTGAGGGCAGGCCGCAATTGAAACCACGGTATCGGAGAAGGGGCACGTGGCAGCTGGAGGTAGATTGCAGGGAGAAAAGCGGTTAATCCAAAACCACTGTTGGATGCGCCTGCAATCGTTCGCTTACGCAAGGACGTAGCCCGAGGTCACATGCAACAGGGGGCTATCGAGAAGAGAGCTCGCGCCCGCAATCACGTGGTCATGTGAAGTATTTGCCCAAGGTCATATCGGAAAATAGGGAGCTGGTGCTTGCTAGACCAAGAACGCGAAGCGCCTTTTGAATAGGCGTATGGTCACTGCCAGAGGTCACATGAAGGAAGGGACTTAGAAGCCAAAGAAGCCAAAAAAAATGACTGGCTGTAACTACTAGAGAAGACGAAGAATTTCGACTGACAGAGAAGCAAAAGATTCTCAGGATAACTGTTAGAGAAGCCAAAGAACCTTGAATAACAACCAAAGAAGATGAAGAGTTCGCATGATGATCAGACAGATGACTCAACGTGTGAAAGACATGCAGAATAGAGAAGAGACAGTGTATCTCTCGGAGAGTGATGCATGTGGGTAGGACGAGACGCAGTGCATAATCTGAAGGGGAGATCCGTGGCGTAGTGAAGAGGATGCAGAGGCAACACATAGCATAAAAGGCAGAAGAGAAGCTGAACAACAGGAGGTGTTGAGCACAAGAGGAAAAAGAGCAGAGCATAGAAGTTGAACGATGAAGAAGCAGAACAGAGTATAGAAGCTGAAGAAGGCAGAGGAGACATGGAGCTGTAACATACCATATCAGAGACAGATCAAGTAAGTAAAGTTTTGTAAGATTCAATCAGGGTGGTAGGGTCGTGCTAGGGAGGATTGTAGTCCTCTAAATTCTAGTTGGTGCTAGAAGATATTCTGGGAGTTGGTGCTTCCATCTAGTTGGTGCTAGAGAAATCTGAGAGTTGGTGCTCTCTGCAAGTTGTAGCTTGCTATCAGAGGTTGTAGCCTCATATTTGAGTTGGAGTTCAAAGACTGTGATGCACATGAAAGTTGGAGCTTGATTGACATCCTAAGAAGAAGAGGTTTTCACCCTTATGGGTTTCCTCATGAAAATCAGTCTCTGTGTATTCTGGGTGATTTATCAAATATTGTATATCTATGCATGATAAGTTATCAACAACACATTAAATAATAATCTAAAAGGAATCAGAAAATAACAAGAAAAGTTTCAAGCTTATATACATAACTGATTCACCCCCCTCCTCTTAGTTATATTATCAACAAAAGTCACTTTTAATTCATATCACATGAATTAAATGACTAGGGTCCACATTAGACATTTTCCCACCCCTAGGTGATGAGAAACACTTGCCTAGGTACTTTTTAACTATTTTTAACAAAAGTGTTCACAACAAAGCATATATCTAGCCTAGTATTCGTCAAATACATCAACGAACCAATCATCTACCTGTACATGGTGACATCCACTATCTCCGAAGAAGTATCACTCAATAACTTCCGGTTCGTCACCATCGGTGTGGGCATGGATTTACAATCCATCATTTCGAATCTCTTCAGGATTTTTATCGCATATTTTCCTTGGCTAAGGAAAATCTTGTCCAGTTTCTGCCACACCTCTAGACCTAAGAAATAATGCATCATACCTAGGTCTTTCATCTTGAACTCTGATGCACGCTTACTCTTGCACTCAACGATGAGCTTCTCGTTCCCTGTTAGAAACAAGTCATCCACATATAACAACAATATCACTGGTCCACTATCCTCAACCTTGTAGTAAAGGTTGGGATTTGCTTTACTCTTGGTAAAACCCAAGATCATCAGAAAGATGTCAATTCTACCGTACCATGCCCTGGGTGCTGGCTTCAATCCATACAAGGCTTTCTTTAACCTGCACGCATGTGATTGCCTGTCATGTGTCTCGAAGCCTTGTGGCTGCTCTACGTACACTTCCTCTTCTACTACACCATTCAGAAAAGATGTCTTCACGTCCATCTGGTGTACCTTTCATTTCATTACTCAACTATCGCAAGTATAGCTCTAATTGAAGTGTATCTCGCCACAAGAGCAAATGTCTCCTCATAATCTATTCCTTCTTTCTGGTAGAACCCACGAGCCACGAATCTTGCCTTGTACTTCTCAATACTGCCATTTGCCGAATGTTTCGTCTTGTAGATCCATTTGGAACTCACTCCTAATTGTATATGCATGTGCATATGTAGAGCACCTATAGAGGGCCTATAATCTGTTATTTTTCAACCATAGAAATCTGCATTTATTGGTGCTTTCTGCATGTTAGGACATCAGATTTACTCCCATCCATTCCTCATTTTCAGTCCTCTTAGAAACCCTTGACTCCATAATACATATGCCCTCTTGGATATTTGGTACTAGTCATTCCCCATCAAATACCACTTAAAATAAACCTATTTGATCATCCAAAAAAATCTCTTTTACTAAGATGACTCTTCATACCACCTTGAGCCTTTATTGTCTGTATCGTAGTAATCCTATGCTAGGGATACCCCATTGTACCAGAGTAGAGCTGGTCTTAAGTGAGAGGAGGCCTTGTCGAGGTGACTGTGACAAGCCTCTTGAACTACTCTTCGCTAGCACTTGCTCTTTGGACTTTGGAGCTGAAGTGTGAGATCAATAGGTGACACATCCCTCATGCAACAAAAATTGAAATCTAAAAAGATTTATATATGAAAGAACGCAACTCATATAGAAAGCAACGAATGGAGGTAATGTTACTTGTGAGTTTAAATGAGAGCATGATGACTGAATTTTCGCTGCATTTGCTAAACTTGTCTCGGATACTAATTTTTGGCAACATTTGAGGGAAGAGGAAGATCCTTTGTTCACAACACCTTTTTCTATACTTTTTTTCTTTCTAAGCTATTTATCCCACATGCAGCACGAAATGAATTCTAAAAAGATTTAGAAATGAAAGTGCACAACTCATATAGAAAGCAACGAATAGAAGTAATGTTACTTGTGAGTTGAACTGAGAGCACGATGACAAAATTTTCGCTGCATTTGCTGAACTTGTCTTTGATACCAATTCAAGAATAACATTAGCAATGGAGCATTGGATTTTACAATCATGCACAAGCAGCTCAACTCTTAGAAAATGTTGTGGTCAAACCAAACAGTTTTGTAATAGAAAAAAAATAGATATGGTATTGGCCACTGTTATCTCCTATCCTAGGGATAACTAAGGAGATTATGTCTCGAGGCCCACAGGTCCTAGACATGGAGTGCCGAGAGTTAGAAGACTTGAGCTTGGCCCCGGAGGGCCCATATTTTCTTCAGTGCATCCCATCTATCAGCAGCAACAACATCCATCCCACCAGCCTGGTCCTGAAGTAGCAGTGGATCTTGCTCCATGAGGTAATGAGTCCGGGTATCATGGTATGTGTCACTCTGATTTTCGAAGCATTTGAATGTGTTGCACTGAACTCTCCTTTAATTCATAACGTTTGCTTGGAAATTATGCTCTTTAACTTGTTCATACCTGGGGGGGTGATAGAATGCCCTAGTAAGCTGGTTCCCTATAGGATGAGTTTCCACTAGGTGGGTCTATGAAAGGTCATTGTCCATTCCTTCCATACTTACCATTTTTCATCATTATCCCTCTCATCTTCCCCTACCTTGGTTCGGGCATTGGGTTTGCCATAGTAGGAAGGGTTGTACCTTGCTTTGTGGGAAGAAGGGGCTAAAGGCCTAGAGGGTAAAGGTAGCTGGCAAAAGTTAAAAGACAAAATACAACCTTTGAGATGCTTTGCCCAGGGATTCTCGAGAAAGCAATAAAAGGCTTCTCAGTAAGAAAAGGGGACTCGTAAGATAAAATAAAATTCAAGGTCTAATTGGTGGACGAGAGGTCTCATGATGAGCTGGCCTATTAGGTCCACGGGCATGTAGCGGTATGACACTACCATCTATTTGGTCACCAAACCATGGTAGTGGCTCTTGGTGGCATAACCAAGAGAAAGGGGGTGTCATCACGAGCCAACCTTCTCATTTCCGTGAAGTGCTTGTGGGTAACGTTGTCACCACTGGTCACCACGCCATGAAAGTGTCCCCCCAACTATTCTCTTGAAAATAAAAAGCAATAAGACAAAGAATAAAAGGCATTGAATGGGCTAGGAAACAATGACATCCATGACAAGGTGCAACTCGCCCTCTACAGAGGCACCCACAGGCGAGACCTACATTTCCCTGTTATCACTGCACCCTTTGCCCAAACATTCCCCCTGCACCATTTCATACACTTACATGACCTAGATTGGTCTTCACCCGGGAAACACCCCAAACTTGAGGAGGATTAGCCCAATAGGACATCCTGAGAACCTCTCCAAACCTGACTTGTTAAATTGCATAACGTCTTTGAGCATTTGTTTGGGTAAAGGGGGGTTTAATGCACATGTTTGGGTAATTTGATTATTGGATGTGATTGACATTGCTATGATCCCTGTGACTTATGAGCCCATGGAGGGCATACTTGTTATTGCTGCAGGACCATGCCCGGTGGATAGGTACATATGGGGAGATGATTAGCTCGGATCTCCACAGGGCTAAAAGCCCAACAGATGGATGCTGTGACCCCAACCAGGGGCAGGGAGACACCAAAGGATGGCACCAGGAAGAAAGAAGGATGTTTTTCTAGAGTCACTCTGGCAGGCCTAGACCCAAGGGGGTCTTGGCCTTCCACCATGACATTGGCCCTTGAAGACCCATGATGTCATCATGTTGACCCTTGACGTCATCCAGTTAGGGTTTGGCATTTATGAGGATAGTTTGGTGCTAGTTGGCATGTGTGGCAGCATTTGAGGCCTCTGGAGGCCCAATGTTTTGCATTTGAGGCCTAGCGTTCCATGCTGGGGGTCTAACGTCACCCTAGAAGGGCATGAAGTCATCGCTAAAAGTTAAATTAGGGTTTAATTGTTGAATTTATGTAAAAACTGGATTTTTGATGTAATTTGGCCATGGCGACCTTTTATGACCTAAAAAATAATTAAACGTCATTGATATTGTATAAATAAGAGATAGAACTCTCATATTTTTTCATAGTTGACTCATTACACAAGTGGTGGCCTGAAATTCAGCCTTCTTTAAGGTTTCTTGGCTGAAATTTAGTGGTGCGCACTTCTTGGAGTAGGCATTTCTTGGTGTACTTTGGCAATTTTCGCGTGGAGGATCTTCAACTAGGGTTTTTGCTTGATTATTCTTGGTGAAGTAAGTGGAAAATATGCATTTATTTATTGTGAATGAATGCTTATGGTTAATTCTACTTGTTTCATGTCTAAGATTATGAAATTGCTTGCTTGAAACCCTAGGGGAAAGACATATGTTATTATCTTTTTCTCTATAGTCTTCCATGTGCTAAAATTTCTTGAAAGGCACCTATCTTGAAGTAGATACTAGAGCCCTACCATTGTAGCACTCTAGTAACCCTACTTCCATGCCCAATTGCATATTTTATTACAATTTGTTCAAGGAAAGGAGAAATCGCTAGGGCCTAACCTTTGTTACTTTCTAGCAATTGTCTCTTGGAGATGGATTTTTGAGGCCTTGGGATACCAACACCTTTCTTATCCTCTCCATCCCTTTGACACATCATTATCATTGCTATTTTTCCTCTAATATTTGTTGCTTCCATTAGTGACTCCATTTACCCTAAAAAGGCACTAGACTAACATCTACAAGTGTTTGATTAATTAAACAAACACTCACACTTTTATCCTTGAATCTTTTACTAACATTTGCTAACCCTAACATAGACTAACTCCTTAGCTAACTTGCTGCTGTAGCAAAACATTGCTACAGCCATACAAACATACATTGATTGGATACATTTCCCTACATAACTTGCACTTAACTCATTCAAAACTCAATTGTGATAATTGCCAGTCAATCTTCTAGGTAAGTGCTAACTTTGTATGGTGTTTTCCTGCACTTTTGACCATTAGAATTTGCTGTTGTTGCAAAAGATTGCTACAGCCATCTAACTGCAACAAATTCTCTGCAAAAGTGACCTATTTTGCTAGCTAGACATTGCCAAACTTGCTTGTGACAAGCTTTTATCATTCAGCTAGGTTAAAGCAATTTCTTCTTGTTATTTTCAAGCACTTTTAAGGCATAATTCTTGTGGCTGTTATAAAATACTAATTGCTGTTATAAACTATTGTATTGCTGCAAATTCATATCAGCTAGCTTACTTTTTGTGAAGGTTCATTGTTTTATGAAGCACTAACAATCATTTTGGTACTTGGAAAGTGCCCCTGTTTGCCTTGTTGTCTTGTTCTGGGTAGGTACACAATATTATTGAATTGCTTCATCTATAACACATAAAGAACCCTTTGATTTGAGTGATCTGTGAGAGGGGAAGGGTTTCCTTGTGATTACTTGCCTTAGTCTTCTCAAACCCTCAAGTCACCGGAGACGTCTCCCCTGGAGTAGCCTTGATGTACTCCTAAATAGAAAGGGATCTCCTATTAAGGTGACAACGATAGGTTATTCCCAGTTTCACCAATTCTGTACCCACTTGCCTTGGGCTTTTGGGCAAGTACAAATTGTGCGATAACAACCACAAGCAATTCAATCTTATTCATTATGAGAACACATATTGTTGAAATTAATGCAGCTGCAAGAGCCATTCTCCGGAGGATGGAAAAGACCCTAGCTATGGACAAGGGCCCCCAACCACTCATGGGATTTCTTGGTATGAGACCAAGCAGTGAGAGCCATGGCAAAAGACCCTAGTGAGGGCCCCCAATATATGATTGGGGTTCTTGGTCTTGGACCAAGCAGTAAGTCCCTTGATGTGTCTAGGGCCCCTGGATGTGTTTCAGGGAATCCTTGCTCGGTGCTTGGATTGATCCTTGGATATGTTCCTTGGTGGTTGATATAAGTCCCTAGATATGTCTAGGGCCCCTGGTTGTGTTCCAGGGAATCCTTGCTCAGTGCTTGGATTGATCCTTGGATGTGTTCCTTGGTGGTTGATATAAGTCCCTAGATGTGTCTAGGGCCCCTGGATGTGTTCCAGGGAACCCTTCCTTAATGCATGGGTTGATCCTTGGTCTTGTACCTTGGTGGATAAGACCCGAGATGTGTTCTAGGGCCCCCAGATGTGTTCTGGGGCAACCTGGTCTCTGACTAGGTAGATCTTTGTGTAATACCAAGATGTGCTGATGTGTGATCCTCTTCCTTTTTCCCGGGATGGTCCATGAGATCTAGGAGTGCCTATGAAGATGGACATGACCACATTGTTGATGTTCCCTCTTATGTAGTGATGATAAAGTTTATAGGTCATTATAAGACTCATGTGGACATGTTTTGCCATTATGGACCCCCCCTTGACTTAGTCCTAACAGGTACCCCTTTGTTGTTTTGATTTCCCTCTTGTTTTATGTGTTTGGGGTATTACTTTATGTGATTGGGGTTTTATATGTATTTAGGGTTTCTATAATTAATATTAATATTAATTGACATTTTAATTAATATTTATATTAATTAAATGTCAATATTTAATTATTAATTTAATTGCCCTATCCCTCTCCCTAACTATAAATAAGACCCTAACCCCTAGCTTTCAATTACACTTTCACTCTCTCCTCTCCTCTTTGTCCTTGCTGCGGCTACCTCAGTGATGAGTTTCTTGTGTGGTGTGGCCTGTCTTTTGATGATCAGTTTTCAGATCTGAGTTATTGTTTAGCCTTGGTATTGGCTGGGTGCTACCTCTTGGAGTCTGCTGGTGTATAGGGTGCATACAGCCCCTCCTCCTTCAACTGCCGTTCTGTCCTTGAGAGTTACAGCAGCTGCGGCACCCCTCCTCTTGGCTGCCAGAACTGATTTGTGAGCTGCGGCTTCCTTAGTTGAGCAGTGTGGCCTCCCCTCCTAGCTGCCGCGGGTTGAGCTGAGCTCCCTGTGGGTTTTCCTTGCTGTCTGATTTCTGTGTGGAGGTTTGCTTGTGGAGAATCTCTGTTATTCTCCTTGCTGTCCAGATCTGTGTGGAGGGTTTGCTTTTGGTTACTTTCCTTGATGTCCAGATCTGTGTGGAGGGTTGCTTCTGGAGAATTTCTGTTATTCTCCTTGCTGTCCAGATCTGTGTGGAGGGTTTGCTTGTGCTTACTTTCCTTGCTGTCCAGATCTGTATGGAGGGTTTACTTGTGAAGAATCTCGGTTTATCATTTGTTTTCCAGATTTCCTGTGTGAAGGGGTTTGCTAACTTGCTGTCCAGTTTAAATTCCTGTGCTTTAACTCTGTTTTGTGGAGGGTTCTCTCTGCTGGGGTATTACTGTTATATATCTGTCTGAGGGTTTATTGCTGTCTCTTTTGGGGGTCTCTATCATTGACAAAACTGTCCCACAGTCCTCTTTGACAGAGATCAAACCCTAGAGGTTTGATCCAGGAACCTAAACTAAATTCTGACCATATATACAGAGGCATACATACACACATGTGACATGTACATCTATCATTAAATCAGGAGGTAAGATAAAAGTTTATTTTTTATACTCAGAAATTTTGTTTGTTTCCAAATCTGTTTATATCACTTCTTCTTTATGCTGATCTAGTGAACAGAAATTTTAAAAGCATTTTTGTTTTCAATTTTCCCTAATTCTAACACATATTTACAAATGAATGAGAGTTGTCTTGTGAAACAACCGGCCCCAAAAATCACTTAACAATAATTATAATCATCTCAAATTACTGCTTCTTAATCAAACTGGTTCTTTAATTCGACTAAGTACAACAATAACCCTATGAATCATTAACCCAAGATGCTCATAACTGTGCACATTGTCTTGCCTCCTGCTTTTATGTTTGCTTTATTTATTATAGTTACTTCATCTTGGTACAGGCTGCTTATTTTCTCTTCATGGTCCAAAGATTGTGGTTCTAAGTGACATTTGCATATGCTTATATATGTCTGCAGCAATGTTGATGCTGGACGGAGATTTGGAATACCACTTCGAGGGACACACTCTCATGCCTTTGTTAGCTCATTCATGGTTGGTGATTCTTTACTGTAAACTTTTTGTTGAGACAATTACCTTGCACTTAGTGCAGATTTCTTTGAATATGTGAGAGCTTTTAGAATTACATAACTGAGAAAAGGATTTTGGTTTCAATGAGAGATATTACATATAGTTAGTCTTGTAAGTTATGTATGTTGCTACAGTGATTTATGAGTTGGGATGTTTGTAGTTAGCATCAGTTCACCGACTAATTTTCAGAGTATCCATTTGGATGCCATTAGTGCATATTCCTTTTTATTCTGTTTATCCATAATCATTAAAATTTTAAACAATTGTTGGGCTACTAAGGCTTCATCCTTCTCTCCTTAAACACTCATAGAAGGTACAGATGTGTGTTCAAACCAGTTGAATGTAGAAGTGTATATTTAAACTAGTCATTTTGCCTATTGTTTGATGTGTCACTGTATACTGTTGAGACTGAATTTATGCAGATTTATACCTCTTGAATAAAAGTTACTTTCCTCAGTTATAGCCTACTTTTAAATTATCTGCTGTACAGGTGAAGTGGTTGCACCTATAGAGACTTGAATGATTTCTTTTAGTAACTTTGCTATATGAGTAGAGTTTTTGCATCCTTATGGGTTTCAATGAGTTTTGTTTTGGTATTGAGCTTGGTATTTACTATTAACAACTTACAGAGATAAGCATGGAAAACTGTCCTCTACTTAGGTTATTACAACTTTTTTTCTGCAGATTTTCAATTGTTCTTAGAGTTGCTATGCCAATAGTATGCTTCAGTGTGTCTTCAAAATATTTTGCTTAAGTTTCTTCAATTTATCTGGACAATTTTTTTATGTGCTCCACCTTTACTTTGCATTATGAATAGAGTGTGGTTGCCTCTTTATAGGCTTCAAGGAGTTACATTGGTATAAAGCTCGTTATTGACTACTTACAGAGACAATCATTGCAGAATTTTGTAACTTTGATAGGTTATGAGAACTTTCTTTTGTATCTTTTCAATTGTTCTTTTAGTTACTATGCCAATAGTATGGTTCAATATGTCTGAAGAATGTGTTGGTTAAGGCTCTTTGATGTATCTGGATAAGCTTTTTATGTGCTCTTGAACCTTTACCAGTTACTCTTGAATCTTTTTTTTTTCCCAAAAGAAAAAAAGCTTTTATATTAATCCGAAACAGAAAATATACATGTTTCAGTCTGATTCATCTGCTTTAAGCATGCCTTCCTTTACAAAATTCATACAATCTTTGTTCTTCTGAGTTCTCTGCACTTCAACATACCAAAACAAAATTTTGTATCCCTTTCCAAAGCTGATTTCATTTCTGTTCTATGGACCCATGGAGTAGTCAGAGTCGAAACTCCATTGCCTCTACTTCTTCGCCTTCTATAAATTCATAGTAACCAAAAGCCCCGACTAGAAGTAACAGGGCTTCCTTTGATAACTCATCAGCCTTGGAGTTAAGTTCCCGTAGTACGTGATGGAAAGAGAGCCATTCAAAAGACCAAAAGGTAAGCTTAATGTCTCTCATGATATTTTCTAGCCTTATATCTTGGGCTGAGTATTTTCCATTGGCCCAGTCAATAACCAGTTTGGAGTCTCCAAAAACTTGGAGTTTTCTGGCATCTTTTTTAATAGCTGTTTCCAGTAGCATCCACAGTGCTATGAACTCCTCTCTGTTGTTGCTTCCTGTACCTGGTGCATATCTGATGTGTATGTAGTGGTTTTGTTTTATGTAAAAAACTACCCCTACACCACACATTTGGGGGTGTCCCTGGCTTTCACTGTCGAAATATCCCCACGGCACTTTGTAGTCAATTGCCGGGAGCACCGGCTTCCATGTTTTCAAGGCTTTTGGATCCTCTCTGAATTCCATAGCTTGGTTCAGAGTTATGTTTTCCGTTACTTCTGGAGGCATGAACTTGTCACTAAAGACTGCATTATTGCGAGCCCACCAAATGTTCGACGTAAAGATGCCCGTGAGCTCGGAATATAATTTCGCTGCTCTGTCTTGGAGCCAATCTCGAAGGCATTCAAGCAGATTTTCTTTGTTCCATCTCACATTCAGGTTTGGAATTTGGATTTTTCTTTACCCATCATACAATTTTTTTTTGATGTTTTGGTCTCTATATTTTCCATCAAAAAACGTTATGTTTAAAATTGTGCCCTTCAACAATTAAGTTTTAATAAGAAATTATTGAAGTTTTGATTAAAAAATTATCCTTCAATAATGAATTTGACATACTCTTCATATTGGTAAGCTATTTTAGGGAAAATCTCATCCTAAACTTTTAATAATTGAAGCTGTTGATGGAAAATTTGCAAACAAATAAATAAAAAAGGATGTAAAGTAAAACGATATGGATTTGTGCTTTCATGATAGATTTGAATTAAAGGCTCCATAGACGCAAAGCAAAACTCATATCTAAATTTAGACACAATGGCTTGTACATTCGATTTCTCTGGATAACCTAAATCTTATACTTAATAATTGGATTGTTTCATCCAGTGGAAAATTTGCAACCAAATAAATAAAAATGGATGCAAAGAAAAACATATGGATGTTTTCTTTCATGACAGATTTGAACTCAAGACTCCATAAATGCAAAGCAAAACTAGTATCTAAAAGACTCCATAGTCGCAAATCAAAACT
>ML861895.1:23966-39810 GCA_009831015.1 Picea engelmannii | reverse complement strand
ATTTTATCTTTAGCCTCCTGTAAATGGTGTTTTCATTTATACTTTGTTTATCCTGATAAACTAATAGGTTTTGATAGCTTTAGACTTCATAATCTGTTATGTTTTGGAATAATTCTTTTATAAATACCGTCCATATTTGATGCTCTAGATATCAACAGTGTGATCATCTATTCAGCTTAAATGATATGATTTCTCTTTAATTTCTAGTTGAATGATTAAATGCAATGCTGTTACAATCAGATTTATCTTAATGTAATCACTTGAAATCATAAGATCACAAAACCTATTCGTATCATTCATTTTGTTATTAAAACTCAACTGCCAACACATTGTTCTGGATTTATTTAGAACAATATTAAGGTTCATTGCAGGTTTCCCTCTTGGACGTGGTAGTTGGACATTATCTAATCATGTAGATGCTTGGATACATATCGTTAACTCACTAACAGGTTAGCTCATTTACATTTTTCTGTTGTTTACTTGTCACTGAAACTCGAATGTATTGTTTGGCTTTCAACTATCCACACATTCATGTTTCATTGTATTTTTTTCTTTTTTAGTTTAGATTTATAAAGGAAAAACACAAAAAATATTTTTATGTTCTTTCTTTATCTGCTTCCTAGCAGCAATCATTTTCCACATTGAGTTTCCTAAGTTTAGATTAAAACTTGCAGTTTGTATATCATGTACATAAGTTAGATAAGTAAATCTTCCTTTTAAATACATCTACAATAGTTACATTATACGTATGTACACACACACACACACATATATATATAGTGATTAGTAATTAGTTAGTTACTTCATTTCTTTTATTTTAGGACTTTTAGATTGGCTAACGGATCCATTAAACCCGTTAGAACGAGTTACACCAAATGGCTTGGGTTAATTAGACAACCTCAACCAGACTCATTCTTCCAGTTGACAGAGGATCATTTTCGTCTATCAACACTTTTTTAAACTCTTAGCCCCCCCTTTCCCTTTCTAGTGGAGTCCCCCCCCACCATTTCTTTTGTTTGGTCGGTTTGCACATAGTGGTATACTTAATTAATAATATGAGTATGATTTACAATTACAATATAGGAATGATGGACTTTAGCATCCAGGCTCCCTGGCCTAATAATCATATAATCATTCTAGCCTATAATAACCTGGCTCACCAACCTAGAAGCATATTTACATTTATATTTACAATTGGGGTTCAGCCTAGGGATATTACACCATCAAAGAGGGAGATAAATTTCTCTATTTATTTAGTGCCAGGAGTTGCCCCGGTATCAAAAACACCTTACGTAATGAGTACACCAGAATTAAAAAAATTACAAATGCAGTTGGAAGAATTGTTGAAGAAAGGGTACATACGTCCAAGTGTTTCACCTTGGGGAGCACCAATACTTTTTGTCAAAAAGAAGGATGGGACTTTGAGGCTGTGTATTGACTTTTGACAACTGAATAAATCCACTATAAATAACAAGTACCCTCTACCTAGAATTGATGACCTCTTTGATCAACTAACAGGGGAAAATATATTTTCAAAGATAGAGTTGAGATCAGGATACCATCAGGTAAGAATCAAGGAAGAAGACATCAATAATACAACCTTTAGAACTAGGTATGGGAATTATGAATTTGTAGTGGTGCCATTTGGACTGTCCAATGCACCAACTGTCTTTATGTGCTTAGTGAATGGAATTTTCATAAATTACTTGGATAAGTTTGTCATAGTATTCCTGGACAACATAATTTTCTATTGTAAGTCAGAGGAAGTGCATGAACATCACCTAAGATTAGTATTTCAAGTGCTGAGGGAGAATCAATTGTATGCCAAGCTTAGTAAGTTTTATTTTTACCAAAAACCGATCCATTACTCGAGGCACATTATTTTAGAACAAGGTATAACAATATATCTAGAGAAGATTGAAGCCATTAGAGGATGGCTAGTGCCCAGGAATGTTTCAGAAGTCAGATATTTTATGGGAATAGTTGGTTACTACATAAGATTTATAGTAGGGTTCTCTAAGATTGCTCATCCCATCACTTCTTTGCAAAAGAAGGGAATTAAATTTGAATGGACATATGAGTGTGAAAATAAATTTAATTCGTTGAAAGAATTACTTACTAGTGCACCCGTTTTAAAGATTGTTGACCTAAACACAAGTTTTTTGGTATGCACAAATGCATGCAAGGAAGGAATTGGTGGATTCCTCACTCAAAATGGACATGTCATTGGTTATGAGTCCAAAAATATTTGAGGAACTATGCCACACATGACTTGGAACTTGCTGCCATTGCTCACGCATTGAATATGTGGAGGCATTATCTCATGGGGAAGAGATTTGAATTAAGAACAGACCACAATGGTCTGAAATACATTTTTGAACAACCAACTTTGAATGCCAGGCAGACGAGATGGATGAAATTTTTAAGTGAATACGATTTTGATATCAAGCATATCAAAGGAAAATAAAATAAAGTTGTTGATGCACTTAGTAGAAGAGTACATCTCATGCATGCTACAATTGTTAGTATGCATCGGTCATATTTAAAGAGCTGAATTTTAGATGTTGTTGTCATAGATCATCATTACCTACAGGTAAAAGAAAGGTTACAACAAGAAAATGTACAACAAAAAATTAAATAATATGAGATGAAGGAAGATGGATTACTTATGCATAAAAATAAAATTTATGTTCCTAGTTCCAGAGAACTTAGGAATTTGGTATTAAAAGAAATGCATAATGTTCCATATGTCAGACATCTTGGTTGCAACAGTAAGAAGCCAATTCTTTTGGCCATAAATGAAAAGAGATGTTGTTGATTGCATTTCCAGATGTATGGAATGTTAGAGAGTGAAGGTTGAGAATAGGCACCCATCGGGTTTGATACAACCATTACCAATTCCAGAGAAGAAGTGGGAAGTGGTAACCATTGATTTTATAACTAAATTTCCTAGGAAAACAAAACAACATGATTCAATCATGGTCATGGTTGCTAAATTGACAAAGGCTTCTCATTGTGTTCTTGTAAAAATGACTCATATAGCAACTAATATTGCTGAAATTTACATGAGGGAGATTGTTAGGTTGCTTGGGATACCTAATACAATTGTCTCAGACAGAGATACAAAGTTTATTTCAAATTTCTGGAGGGGATTGTTTAAATTATTTGGTACAAATATGAACTTTAGGACAACATACCATCCACAGTCAGATGGGAAGATAGAGAGAGTCAACTGAGTGATTGAAGACATGTTAGGAATGTATGTGATGGATAAGCCATCTAAGTGGGAAGATTACTTGCACTTGGTTGAGTTTACCTATAATAATGGGTATCAATATTCATTGAAAATGAGCCCATTTGAATCATTGTATGGTAGGAAATGAAATATTCCATTGAGTTGGGACAACCCAGTAGACAAAGCGGTAATTGGGCCAAAATTTCTCAAGGATATGGAAGACGAGATGGTTAGAATTAAGAAAAATTTAAAGGCAGCTCAAGATAGAAAGAAAATTTATGCAGATAAGAACATAACAACTAGAAAATGTAAAGTGGGGGAGCATGTGATTTTAAAAGTGAAACCCAAGAAGAGCTCTATGAAGTTGGGTAGTTCCACAAAGCTAGCAGCCAGATTCTGTGGTCCATTTAAGATATTGGACAGAATAGGGCCAGTTGCATACATGTTTGCATTGCCTACTTCCATGAATTTTAATAATGTATTTCATGTCTCTTTTCTAAAAAAATATGTACATGATCCTAACCATGTTATTGATTGGCATCTGATTCAGGTAGAGACAAAGGAAGGCTTTCAGGTCCAACCAATGCGAATATTGGACAAAAAAGTCAAAATGCTTCAGAATCGAGTTATATAGTTGGTAAAAGTCCAGTGGACATGCTACGGTCTTGAAGATGCTACTTGGAATCATGAAGATGACATACAGGCAGAGTACCCACAACTTTTTGAAAATTTTTGAATTTTTTTAATGTTTTGTATATGCACCAAGGACAGTGTCAAAATAAGGGGAAAGGGATGTAATACTCCGGGTTTTGAGCCCCATATTAAATAATGTATTTTGTTAATCCATGAAAGGCCAGAGTGCCCAAACAATTGAAAGAGGCCAATGTGCCTAGGAAATGTATTTTTTGATCATTATTAATAATAAATACATCATTGGCTGCTAGATGGATAAGGACAAAAGTTATAGGGGGCTATGATTCCACTAGAGAGGGGGCTTGATGGGTTAATTATTTATTTTATATTTTATTTACCCATTTTTGTTTTAATAATTAATAACAATTACATGCGCTTCTTGGGGGGCCAAGTGGTTACTTAATTCCAATAATTACATAAACCCATATTTGGTCTGTTGTGCGGGTTGCTTCTTCTTCAATCATTCAATCACTCAATAAATTGTTCATTGTCACACCTTTCATTCTATTCTCACTCCATTCACTCTTTCACCCACTCGTATTTCCTCATTTGTGTTTGGCTTGGGAAGAGAAAACAAATTGTTGAAGAGGATCCATGGTTTTGTTTCCTGTAAAGACTGCTGGTGTATTCCAACCATGAATGAAGGCCTGCATGTCTGACATGCTTTGGCCTATGTTCAATTTTTCTCACAGTTGCGTATCCTGAGAGTCCCAGCATGGAGATTTTGGACCAGCTGCATTGGATCCCTGGAAGGAGATGGACAATCTAAGGGACTGTGTGGCAGAGAAGGGGGTCCATTCTCTTGGGCTGTGCAAGATGGGTATAAGAGAGATGGTGTACTTGGATTGTTGTGGGTGTTGCAAATCCTATGAGAGCTTGAGTTTTGACTGGTTTGGAAAGCCGAGTGACACTCTCGAACCATCCTTGTGGATTCATTGTCTTGGTTCGGGGGTGACATTGTTGTTGAGACTTGGAACATTAGTTTCTACGATTGGGTGTAATATCCTTGGTCTGCATCCAGTTGGTGATTCATTTTATGAAAGACAAGTGCTTTCTGTCATGGTTTTATTTACCTATGTATTTATTCCATTGTGTATTTATTTATTTATGAAATTCATAACTACAATATGCATGCTTGATGGTTATTGTTGTGAATGACATATGTCTCATTTATTTATGTTGTAGAATGAATCTTGATCTATGCATGTGAATACTTCATACATCTTTATTAATTAAAAGTTAGATCAGAAGTCGAAAGAAGTCCAGAAGTGGGCTTGAAGTGGCATAGCCTAGTCTAGGGGTGGCTGGGTATGTTACACGTCTTTCTTTAAGCTGACCTTCATCATGGGCGCATACCCATTGATCATGCTCTACCCATACTTGGCTAATTCATCATGTTTATGTCTTGGGTACCCAAGTCAAGTGCACGTCCACATCGTCGGTTTGTTTCTTGGATTGGTGTCTGCAACACATCTGTTTGTTGGGAAACTTCCTCCTTGCTGCGCCCAAGGCATCCAAGCTACTCAACTCCTTGTTTCACATGTCTGGTTGATTGGGCATTTTTAGATTCATTGCGTCCACTTGTCCAACCTTTTGTCTTCAGTGAGGATGCCCATGTCCACCATGGGGAACCCACTTTCCCGCATCATCTGTCAAGTCTCCAAAATTAACTTATTTCACAATTCATGGTAGGGAAAAGTCATCTTTGGCACGCCTGTTATGAGGAAAATCTCTCTATGGCTAGGGTGAACCACAACAGACGAAAATGACTGCATAAATCAACTCTATCCCAAAAACTTGCTATATAAACCAATGTGTAAGAGAGATAAGAAAGAAGCCTACCTCATCCAGATGTTCGATGATGTCCACCGTTGAGAAATTTGACCCAAAGCTATATACCTGCAACAAGTTCTCAACAAAAAAGCAAAGCAAGCATATGGTGGCAGTATAAAAGGTTATCACATCAGATAGAAAAATCCATCAATATACATAACAAATACGCCCATGGATAATCACTCATATATTTGCAAGATATTAATTGGATGGGAGAAGAGTATTTATATTAATAAATGATCAACATAAGCAAAAATTATATAGACTTTTGTGTCGGCATGGTTCCGAACTGAGAAACTAAGTTCCTTCCAGTTGGGCCTCCACCACTTCAATTCTCCACCAAAGGCAAGCTCATAGAAGGGATACAATGGGGTTCTCCATCAATAAGGGAAGATCTTGGGGGTTGAACACTGTGTTCATACTTAAAGTACAAAGGGATGCATAATCAATATGAAGTAAATAATTTCTCCAGAGTAACTTTGATCTCAAAGTTGAATTCTTTCTCCTTTTCCATAGCTCGAAATTGGCCCATTTATAGCCTTCTAAATGGAACTGAAGGACTAAGTCAGAACATTTCTAGTATATGGAAGGATAAGGATCAAAGATATCCTATCGTGACATGGAAACCTGACATTTAATTTTCATTTTCTAGCACAAATCTCGATGTATGCGAGCTGTAGTGGAGCATCCTATGTATACACATGCTGTATAATGTGCAAGATGTGTATATGTGGAAAAATATTAATTTTTGTCTCTAGATTTTATCAACAGGGAAGATAAGTTTGCATAGGGAAATGGAATAAGGACCTATGTGCAAGATTGCATAGGGTGAGTCAAATCTTTCTATAACAAATTCCCCCTAATGTGTGAGGTTGGAGGAGTATCTGCGATGGCTGAAATACATTATAAACAACCCAGAAGTGGAGTGGTAGGGAACCAACTGGACGAACTAGTTGCCCATTACATTATGCACTGACTTTGCATACATAGTTGCCAATTAAATTACACTGCAGATCCATGTGAAAATATACCAAACAAGTGTCTGTGGCCATGAATAGGAAAATACAAATGTGGTTACATGCCAATAGCTATCATAGTTACGAACAAGGCCCAATAGAACTAGTCTCAAAACAAATCTGACGATATCTGTATACCATGGAGTACAATCTGATCTCCCATGATCAATGAAGTCATATAGGTACTGGTCCAATAAAAAGGAATCAACAACTCAGGAAAGCTACAACCTCATAGTGATGTCTTCAAGTCTTCTAGACAATCCGACAAGGGTGCCAATCTACATTATGTGAATAAAGGCATTGAGGTCGAATACAATGAGACATCATTTGATTACTGGTCATTGATGTATACCATTAACAAACGTGAGACAACCTACCGATAATGAAAGTAGGTATCAAGTCACCGAGTACATTATTACAAGTGTGAGTGTGAATAAAGGAGTCAATGTCGAACACTTGAAGAATCCATCGATCATGAGACATTGATGTATTCCCAACTGTTGATGGCGAGAGAGTCTGCCACTAATGATTGCAAGCCTCAAGGTACTCATAAGACTCTAGGTCTCATTTCCATAATAAATGGGATGAAGTCGATGGAAAGAGACCCACTGAAAGGAGAGCATTAAGGAATCTCTCATTAGTCAGCATAAGGTACAAAGCAGGAGCTTCATGATTTGGTGAAAATTAGACGAAGAACATGTTCACAAACCAACGAACCTATGCGTCTTTTGTGTGTGCCAAGTGCAAGCGGTACACAAAAAATACCCTCTGAATAACAACCAATGATCATGAAAAATTCTGACAAAGGAAAGGAAACCACTAATAAGGCTAATGGCATCGAAGACATTACATGAATCCCAATGTGTGAATAGATGTCTTTTCATCTAACACAAGGGAAACCGACCAGTCAACGACCAATGATGAAATGTCGACTATTGGGTTCAAGGTTACCTACTAATGATGAAAGTAGGGCTAAGGTGCATGATAGGACTATAGTATCATGTGATTCTGAGACAAACTGAGGGTATGGCCGACATGCAAAGTCAGGAGTTCTGAGGAGTGGCCGACACAAGTTGATAGACTTCCTTTGAACAAGAGCATGAGACATATGGAGGACTTCAACAACATAGACCTGATGATGAAACCATGAGATGAAGGAGGCATCAATGAAATTCTCTATAGGGACTGGAAGAGTAACCAGTCGGTAGAGAAGACTCTGTAATGAGCTCAACTTCCTAAGGCCATGCTAATCCCAAAATTATGATGATGAATGGACTCAATATATTTGTTCTCTGTTCAAAGGTGACACGACTGCTGCCAATACGAGATAATACTCCCTTCCTGCCTACATTTTTTTGTTTTTTCATAGACAAATGAATGCTATGATACAGAGGAGGAAACGAGTGTCGTAAGTAAGAAAAAATAGTTCCAGCAGTGGAACATATCTATGCTCAATGCAGGGAAGTGCATGTGGGAGATGGAAACTCGGGGGAATGTTCCCTCCTAGGTATAGGGTGTCAAATTGCGAAGGATATAAATGAGGCTTTGCTTGGTTGAGGATGCACAATGGTCATTTTCTCTATCTCCCCAGGAACATATCTATGCTCAATGTAGGGAAGTGCATGTGGGAGATGGACACTTGGGGGAATGTTACCTCCTAGGTATAGGGTGTCAAATTGCGAAGAATATAAACGAGGCTTTTCTTGGTTGAGGATGCACAATGGTCATTTTCTCCATCTTCCCAACAATCATATTCCTAGGGGGCTGGTTTCGAGGCTTTATTTTCTCCATCTCTGTGGACAGAGACTTCACTATCTTGGTCAATTCATCCACTTGAGGGTGAGTCACAGAGAGGCCAGACATCGAGGCTTCAATCCTTCCCTTTCTCCTATCTGCATTAGTCTTATTTCTCAGTCTATCAACTGCCAATACATTAGATTCCACTTCTATGGCTGCATCTTGCATTTGATCTAGGGAGGTAGCTCTTCTCTCTCTTAATAAAAGGAAGAAGTCAGGGTCGAATGCATTAGCATAAGAAATTTTAGCAGAGGCTTCTGTGGGTTTTATCTCAGCAGGGATCTTATAATACATCTTATTAAATCTTTTGGAGAAGTAAGAGATAGACTCTCCTTCCTTTTTCTTCAAGGACCCAAACTCTGTCATGTAATACATGAAATCTTTTTTATCTCCCCACTGTCTCAGGAAAGTATTATCTAGAGCTTCAATCCCAGCAATAGATCTAGGGGCCAATCCCCTAAACCATTTCCTCACCTCACCATCAAGGCTCTGGACGAATAATCTCATCCAGACATCTTTGTTTTCAATGTTCAGATTGTCTGTGTAACTGTAGAAGGCATCAAGGTGCTCTTCCGCAGTTATGTCCTCTTCCCTAGTGAATTTAGGCATATATTTCAAGTAATCTCTAGTAGGGAGAGGATTCATAGGTTGAGGTAGGATTAAGGGGGAATATCTGGCAGCCACTATGGAATCCATCCTGTTTAGAGGGGGATTAGCACCTGCCATAGGAACAATAGGTGTAGGAAAACCAGGGGGATATGAGGCTTGAATCAGAAAGACATGAACTGAGTTGACAGGAAGGGAGGGGAACAATGGAAAATTCGGAGAACAAACTTGTGGGCTAAAAGGAACAAAAGTTTCCCTTTCTTCAACAACAATGGTAATAGGAGGAGGGGTGGTAAAACCCGGGGTAGGAAAATATTCAGAGGTGTTGGGTCTGAACCAGGGTACCACCTCGGGGGAGAGGGGAGTGACAAGGGTTTCTCCCTCCAATTCAAGACCAGGAGGAGAAAACTCAGCAGGAACACTCTCGAAATTTAGACTACGGAAACCCCAACAGAAGGTAAATAAATAGGATGAGACGAAGGCATTGGAGTTTCTATAAAATCATGAAAATCATCAGAAATACCTGGTTTAGCAGTAGAGGTACCTCCTTCAGAGGACTTTCCCTTTCTGATAATTTTCTCTGGGTCAACTTCAGGTGGCGCTAATGGCAGCTGAGGAGTAGACCTTGTATGTCTGCCTCTAGAAGCCACAGTTGAAACAATGGAGTCGCTCGTGGGTTCGCATCAATGGAGTCGCCCAATGGAGACGCCTCAGTGGAGTCGCCAGGTGAATAATAGCAATCTAAATAGTTTTGATATCTGATGCACCTTCAGAATCAGTTAATCATTGTTGTTCAATCCTGGGGAAAATATTCAACTTCGTCCCCGACAACGATGCTAGAAATGTTAGTGTTAGAAGTCACTCCTGGATTGCGGCAAGAGCAGAGCCCAACGCCCATCAGTTTATGTCACAAATAATTTAATGGGGTGATCGAATGGATAGAGACCTAGGAAGATATCGCTCTAACTCAGAAAACTGGGCCTGGTATGTAACAACAGAAAATGTCTTGATCTAACTTCAGTCAGTGGGTTGATTATAAAATGAGCAGACAGAAGACTTGGTAAGAGGAGTGAGCAAGACTACCTTGGGCATCAGGCCTTTTGGTAGCTTGAAAAGGAAAAACTCTAAATACAAGATCCTCTTGGTTCAAATTTTCGGGGAACTGAAGGGTGACTTGACTGGATCTTCCAATTCCAAATCATTCAACGTTGAGAAAATACAAGAACTGATTAGAAACATTGCAACTATTACAGTGATCCAACCTACATCATCCTATAACAGTGCAACTCGAATGGATCCTCCAATTATGAACTATTCTAACACAGTGTAAACATAGAGATGGAAAGAGGCTGACATTCATAAGGCAAGAAGTCTCAAGTGCCAATACATAACTACAGCAACCAGTGCTTCATCAAAACTTTACAATCAGGAGCCTAGCTCAACCATCGATAACTACAAAAACAAAACTGCCTACATATACTCACAACAAAACAACAACAACGAAAATGAGACATTTCATTAAAAAACATTGCATCTACATGTCTACTGGCAGTCTGCGCATGCAGACTCTGAACGACCATGCACTTATGACAGATGCGATCAAACTCCTGACAACCCTACGGATGAATCGAAATGCCTTTAATCCTTTGTTGGAATTTCCATTTATAGTGCAGACGATGCCTAACCACCTCCAACAACTTCAATAACTGCTTCCTTGGGATCGGGAACAAACCCGATCAACTCTGCCCTTTGGGACGTGGAGGTCTTCTCATGGTGCCACCTAGATCGACTGATCGGTCTAATGGATAAAGTGTGGAGGCCAGTGAGAAGAGTGGGGCACATGATGGTGCATGAACGAAGGGTAGGCAAGGATGATTTGGCATGCTTGGCATGGAAAGGGGAAAGGGAGTGATCAAGGGTGTGACAGGGGCGAGACACATGGAAAGAGGGAGGATACAAGGAAAGAGCGAAGGTGACGAGATATAATGGTAACGGGGGACACATTATTTATGGTGGGATGACATGGAAGGGAGCAGGAGGAAGTGGGCCATGTCATGTGATCAAGTGGAGAACATATGGAAAGGGAGAATATGGCATATAAGGCGACACGACAGGAGGGGGCCCCACGACACTGCCACTCCATTCCGTACCCCCCCTATTAAAGGTAGAACGACGAAGGGGGTCCGGAATCAATTGAGTGCCATTGATCTAGGTGCCCTAATCTTGACCATTTAGAGATGCGCGCCCAATTCTGGACCCCCCCCCCCTCCGTTAAAGGTAGAATGACGAGGGGGCTCCGGAATGAAACTTCATCTGCTGATCTAGGCAGGTAGATCTTGACCATCCGATTCTGCCTGCTCGTTAAAATAATGTGCCAGCCCTTCAAAACTTTGGGATAAATGGGTTTTCCAAGCCTCTCTGTTCGCCCAAGGGGACGCTTCTTTTAGGAAAATACCCCATACATGATTATGTGCTAACATTAGGCTCCATGGGGGATGACACGCCCCTTGTGGGCTGCCGAGAACTCTTTTGTAGCTTCAGTGCCTTGCTGTTGGGCTATGGAGTCATTATTAAAACTTAAAGATAAAAAGAAAACAATATTTACAAATGCAAAAGAGCCATGCGTGGCTCAAGAGAAACGTCTCTTCAGGAAATGCCCATTCACAGGGCCATTAAAAACTTCTTGATCCTTCAAATCTCATAACCTATAGGTATTATTTGAAAACGCTTTAGAGATTTTGAAGGGCCCGATCCATAGGGCTTCAAATTTGTCATGCTTGCCCTTGTCTTTCTTAAGAGCATCCCATTTTAGTACCAGATCTCCCACCTGGAAATCTTCCTTTTTGGCCTTCTTGTCAAAAGCCTGCTTGATCTTCTGTTGACAGTCCTGAATTCTGTTCATCACCTGCTCTCTGGCCTGTTGGACTTCTACTAGTTGGTGAATTCTTCTGATCATATCATCAGGCTCTCCTTGATAATCCTGGAGAAATTTTGCTACAGGCATGGCTAGATGAGAAGGAAAAACAACTTATGTCCCATAAACCAATTGGAAAGGGGAGATGCCTATGGATCTTTTTGTAGTCACTCGATCAACCCATAGAGTGAATTTCAAATTTGAATCCCAGGCCTTTTTATTGTCCTCTAATAGTTTTTTGATGATCCTTATCAGGCTTTTGTTGGAGAATTCTGCTAAACCATTTCCCTGGGGATAGTATGGGGTGGAGTGAATCAGTTTAATCCCAAATTGCTCACAGAATTTTACTAATGGTTCAACTTTGAAAGATGTTGTGTTATCAGTAACAATCTTGTGTGGGCAACCGAATCTTGTGATGAGGTCTTCTAGGAACCCAATGATTACCTTATGGGAAGCATTCTTGGTGGGGATAGCTTCTATCCACTTGGTAAAGAAATCTGTGGCAGTCAGGATCCATTTGTGTTGTCCACTGGAAGCAGGGTGGATCTCCCCAATAAAGTCTAGGCCCCGCTGCTGAAAAGGTCCCGAAACAACCACAGGTTTTAAGGGTAGAGATTTAAGCTATTGCTTTCCTGAGAATCTTTGGCATTTGATACAGGCTCTGACATTTCTACAGATGTCAGTGAATAAGGTGGGCCAGTAGTACCCAGCCCTGAGGATTTTGCAGGCTGTGGTTTTCCATAAATGGTGCCCTCCACATAGGCTATCATGAAATTCATATATGATCCTTTGAGCCTCTTGTGGATCCATACATCTTAAAAGTACCCCCAGGGGGTCTTTCCAATATAAAACTTGATCAAGGCAGTATTTGACTGCTTTGAGCTTCAAAGCTCTTGCCTTGTTCCTTTGCAGGCCATCAGGAGGACGCAACTCTTGTAGAAAATATATGACATCCTTATACCAAGGACATCAAGCCAATGGGGGTTCCGCTTGAGGGTCTGCATCAGATAGCTAACCCTACCAATTTTATGAGCATTCATTGATGAAACTTACCCCCAAAGCTTTGCAATTTGCTTCAGTCAACAACTTGGCTAAACCTTGACCTTTAATCAATTTGATGGCCTTATCTCCATATCAAACTCAAGTATCTTGGCTATCCATTTACTCCTCCTCCCGTCTATGTCTGGCTGAATAAGAATGTCCTTCACAGCAGCTGAGGGAACATAGCCAATGATTTTTTACTGCATGACATAGACTCTAAAATCTTTGAGATCTTTCACCAGGGCATAATCCTGTTTCTCCATGATGTCGTATCTGACCTCATAATCCCTTAAGGCTTTGCTAAAATAGGCAATAGGCTGCTCCAGCGTTGCATCGTTTTTTTGTAGTAAAGAAGCAACCACTGTGTCAGATGAGGCAAAGGAGAAAATAAGGAAATCCTTTGAGTAATCGGGACTGATGAGTACAATAGCTTCAGTCAATGCTTTCTTTATCTTCTCAAAGGAATTTCGAGCCTCAGAAGTCCACCTTACTTCATTTCCCTTTCCCAACATGCCTGTTATAAGCTTTACCATTTCGACAAAGTTAGAAAGAAACCTCCTTAGAAAATTATTTTTTCCAATGAAAGACTGGACTTCTTTCCTAGATCTTGGAATTGACAAGGCTTGGATTGCTTCAACTCTACCAGGATCAGTCTTGACCCCTACTACTGATACTATGTGGCCCAATAACTTTCCCTCCTTCATGGCGAACTGAGATTTTTTGGGATTCAATGAAAGGCCAAAACTCCTGCATTTCAGAAAAACCTTCCTGAGATGACAATATTGCTCTTTATCAAATTTGGAAAAGACTGTGATGTCATCTAGGTAGATTACCGCAAACTTATCCTTTTCCCCAATGAAAGCTATGTCCATGGGATGCTGAAAAGTGGCTCCTTCATTCATCAATCCAAAGGGCATTTTAGCGTACATGAATGTGCCCCATGGAGTGGTAAACACTGTCTTTTCTCGGTCCTCAGGCAGAACAAAGATTTGGTTGTAGCCAGAGAAGCCATCAATCATGGAAATCCTAGATGCTCCCGTTACCCTTTGCAATATATGTTCCATATTTAGCAGGGGGTAATTGTCCTTCCGTGAGCTCCTGTTCAGGTTTCTGAAATCCACACAGAGCCTGATTTCTCCATCCTTCTTCCTCACTGGGACCAAGTTTGCCACCCACTCTGAATATATCAATAGCACAATGATCTGGGCATGTAGCATCTTCTTCACCTCTCTCTCTATGATAGGCAACAACATAGGATTGATCTGTCTTAGTTTCTGCCTAAATGGTTTTGCCTCCTTTTTCAATGGGATTTTATGCTCAATGACAGAGGTGTCATAAGTTTTGAGATCTTCATAGGTCTAGGAGAAAACATTAGCAAACTCCCTCAATAATTCAATGTATTCAGCCCTCTGCTCCTTTGTCAGGCTTCTGGATAATTTGACAAACTTGGGTTCATTCTCGGTGCCGATGTTGCACCGAGTTGTATCAACATCATCATCTGAGATCTTCCCCTTTAATGCCACATCATTTCTATCAAAAATCCTTTCCAACGGAACTAGTCCCCTAGGAATATGATTGTTGGGCAGCTACACAATGTCACGCTCTGCAATCTTACTCAGAAAATTACCATCATCAAGCTTTTCTTCGGAAACAGGGTCTTGATCAATATGCAGTGCTAGAAATTCTTCCACAGTCTCCAAGAATCTTTTGATCTCAAGATCATCCTCGAACACCTTCCAATGTTTGACATTGTCAGGTATGGAGGGCCTGTATTTTACCTCTACATCATATCTGAATTTGGGTGGCAGGGGCACTTTGAAATTGCTTGCTGATGTAGCCAGAGAATTAGCCACTATGTTCTTCTCTCTTGGAATGAATGAAATGTTAAAAGCTGAGAAGAAACTGTCGATTAGGTCCCATACCTCATTTATGTAACTCCTGAGTTGAGGGTGCTTGGTTTGATAAGCATTTTTGATCTGCTGGACTATCAATTCTGTGTCTCTGAACACTGCTACCTCTTGAATACCCATTTCCTTTGCATCTCTTAAACCTAAAACAAGAGCTTCATATTCTGCCACATTGTTGGTTGTCTCAAACTCTAGCTTGTATGACAGAGATACGGTTTCTTGAGCAGGTGACACAAAAAACACTCCGACACCCGCGCCTTCCCTAGAAGAGGCTCCATCAAAGAACATTTTCCAGACATAGGTGATGGGGGGAGAAATTTCATGAGAAGTAGTGGGCTACTTTCTGAGTTTTAGAAGAGGCTCGGGAGCGTTAGTGAGCTATAGTAAACTGGAACCTAAATCAGTGTCAAGGGAAAAAATGTTATTCTTGGTAGGATTGGCTTCATCACTGATTATGTAGGCCAGCTGGGCTTCTCTATACAGTCTCCTATGTTCTCCTCCAAACACTGGAATAGTAGCATAAGTTAGGTCCATTTGCAGGGTTCCCCCAAGTCTTTTTATCCAGGATCTTGACAACAACATATCAAACTTGGGGGGAACATCAGCCACTACAACGTCCATGACCAAACTTTTCATGGGCAGTTGAAACAAGGTCACAACTAGATCCTTGATGACTCCTAGACATTGAACTTTCCTAGAGTCAAAGGAATAGAGGTCATGATAGGCTTTGGTGACTTCTAGTCCTAATTCTTCCATGACAGTTTTGGGCATGAGGTTGTGGGAAGCCCCTGAATCCATTAAA
>ML861895.1:0-18222 GCA_009831015.1 Picea engelmannii | reverse complement strand
AAAGGTAGAAGGACAAGGGGGCTCCAGAATGAAACTTTAGCTGCAGATCTAGGCGGGTAGATCTTGACCATCCGATTCTGCCTGCTCGTTAAAATAACGCGCCAACCCTTCAAAACTTTGAGATAAATGGGTTTTCCAAGCCTCTCTACTCACCCAAGGGGACGCTTCTTTTAGGAAAATACCCCATACATGATTATGTGCTAACAAGTCGGAAAAGATATTAACTAAGACTCACGACCTTTCAAGTCCAATTTAACGAGTGTGAAAGGGACAAATCACTCGACAATCTTTTCACTTTTTAAAGACGAGTTTGTAAAGAGATTAAATTAAAATCGTTTGGGAGTCCATGGGGTGTAAGGCTACATGTTTATGAGTGAGAAATGAGGCACAACATCAAGTCATGTATTAGCTATTAGGGACTCACGGTCCTATGGAAAAATCTCTGCATGGGCACCAAATGCAGTAGGGAATCTAACTAGGGCACCCATGTTCGGTAAGTTTCTACCACTTGATAATGACATGACTTATAGTAGATGGAAGGTTCTGTATTGCAACAAATGGGTTCTTACCTAAGGCATAAAAGTGACAGTTATAGGTAAATGCAAAAATTCATAACGGAGTGGATACCTATCCTATATGCTAGGTAATGAAAATACCTGCCTGCGGTGACGAACGACCGACATAACGTTGAAATCCGCAAGAAACCTGGGTTAAAACTGCAAAAGCCAACTCAATCTATCTTTATGTTAGTCGATTAGGTGAAAAAATGTCTTAAAACTATAGAAAGTGGGTAAAAATAGTTTATAAATAGTAGCAAAATAAAAAATTACTATACCATTTTGATTTTCTACCCAACTAGTGCAAATTGGACCAAAATAACTTTGAGATTCAAATGACGATTGCTGGAGCATCAGGAAGCAAAATCAACAACCGTCTGGATCATGTAAATCTACTTCCCTTCCTCTTCAATTTCAGTGGATTAAATTTTTGAATTAGGTCCCAAATTCTTAGTTGTTGAGGGCGCAAAATGTGAATTTTGGTGTATGTGGGTTGTCTTCAATCGAGTCGCGTATATGACGAGGTATACACCCCTGTGTAAACTACGACGAGTGTATATCAATCCCTACACATGAGTGTAATTAAAGTAGACCATGTACATGCATGAAAACAATAATTTTCAAGGGTTCTAACTCAAATTTTGATTTGTCCTTGGCAAGATGGTTCTTGAATGGAGAGAAAGAGAGCACGAAGAGGTTGATGCTATTGTAGATTGAGATCCAGGGGCCCAAATGGCCTTAAAGATATGTGGCTTGTATAAGTTTTGGGAGCTCAAAGGAATGAGATCCCAGGTGAGGTTTCTTGAGATGCTTGTGGGTTACTGGGATCCTGAGAGTGAAAGATTCAATCTCGATGGGCAACCATTGAGAATTGAAGTAGAGGGCATTTACTTTTTGACTGGTCTATCATGTCGGGGAGAGGTTGTAAACCTCAAATCATGGGGAGTAGGGAGCAGGATGAAAATATAAGAGTATATCGACACCCACTGTGTAGTAGGGACTCCTAGGGTAGGGAGTCAACTCCCTATCCGAGCAATAAACAATCTTAGCCTGAAGATTATTGTCCTTGTATTGACCAGGATCACAGGTTCTACCTCGTTGCACCAGGCATCAAGGCCACTCATGTTCTATGTAGTGCAGTGTATGAGACCCACAGTATATGAATGGTGTACCTCACTACTAGAAAATATGAAGAGCCAGTTGAAAGAGTGCAAACAAGGGGGTAAGAGGAATTTTAGGTTTGCCTCTATCCTATGCAGTTTCTTTTTCGAGTGGGTTCCAGGTCTGGGACCTAGAGTCGAGATTATTCCTGGAGGACATCGTGATCCAACCATGGTGCGGTGGAAGAAGGTAATGAGGTGCCAGGGAGGAGGTAGGGTGTCGACACCCTAAAACGAGGATTTCTTCTACTGCTGGCAGCGACAAGTCATTTCCCTAGATGACTATCCCTATGCAGGGATAGATTTTTGAGGATATCCGGACATGCTGCTCCCATCGGGGACTGCCTACGGTGACATAGGTATGTTAAAAGTTTTTACATATTTCATTTTTTTGTATTTTGTATAATAGAACAAAAATATTTTTGGATGGTGATTAAGTATTGACTAGACATTTTTGCAATGTAGACGTGGGTCCATGATGGCCATAAGGATTCCCTCAACATCGACGGAGGAACCGAGGAGACGAGGTAGCGGGAGGAGAAGTTGAGAGGGTCCTACAAAATGTGCAGGGCAACCTATCACATTTGACTCACATGATTCCCATGGTTCAGGTGGATGATCTTCCTGAAGCCATGCAATGACAGGTGGTTGGTGTACCCAGGGCATGGGTACGACTCTTTCAGCATCTCACAAATGTCGTGGTTTTCTACCATGACACACATTCAACGTCATAGGTGTAGATGTCGTGGGATATTGTAATACCGGATGTATATGTGTATTGAGGGTATTAGCCCCAATTTTGTACTATAAATACCATATTTTTTTAAATATATAAAAAGGATCTTTGGCTTTACTTATATTTTACAATGTGTACATTGATGAGATGGTTTTCTTTACTTTTAATTATGTGACAAATTCCAATCTAAAACGAAATTAGCATAAGCATCGGATACATGATTAGAACTCCTAGGAATATGATAATATGTACTAAAGTCAAATTTTCATTCTAAAAGACGTACCCTTAGGAATCGTCGGGGTAAAGTAGGATCACACACGTGGTAATGGTCATTCAACTGACGTACTACTAACTGGGAATCTAGACAAACTTCTAATGAATGAATGCCATGTGATATATCATCGCGCAAAAGTTCTATAACGACACTATATTCGGCCACATTTTTTGTGGATGGCCCTAGGCATACGCCACCTGAAGACACTAGTAGACCCTCGGGTGAGTAGACCACCCAAGCGGTGGAAGCCAAGTTCTGTGTATGATGAATGGCTCCATTTGCGAATCCTAGGTAGACCAAAGACTCCATTGACACTTGTCAACCAAGTGAAAACTTGATAAACAACCTGGAGATGAAAAGAAAAATATATATACACTAAATTACATTAGTATACAGACAGTTCCACCCAAGCTTGGGGCTCAAGAGTAATATATTTTTAAGTAGAGCCCATTCCTGGGCTTGACCAACTTATTCCCTTCATAATATTCTAACTCATAGGATCCTTTTTCTAACACACATCGCACGATATAAGGACCGTGCCACATGGGTTTAAACTTGCCTGCCCCTAGTGGTTCTTTGGCTTGATCGTATAATAGGACCAAGTCACCATCATCATACAACTGAGGACAGACAAACTTATCATACTGAACCTTAACACGTCTTTTGTTTGCCTTGATAGCCGTAGAGGTGTCTCGACGCTGCTCATCGAGACTCTCTAGGTGTACAAGGCGTCACTCAAGATCGAAAGTGTCAGGTAGGAGCATGACTGCCAACTTAAGAGAATGGATTTCGCATTCAATAGGTAATATCGACTCCACACTGTGTACTAACTGGAACGGGGAAAATCCAGTGGTAGTCTTGACCGAGGTTCGGTATGCCCAAAGTGAGGGATATAGCATGATGTGCCAATCGAACTTAGTCTGACTGACAGGTTTTTGCAAAATGGTCTTGAGAGACTTGTTGACAGCCTCTACTTGTCCATTTTCCTGGGTACGATAAGGAGAAGTGACCATGTCTAAACCCCAGCTTAGATGCAAGGTATTCCATCATTTCATTATGAAAGTGACTGCCATGATCAGTGACAATCTCACTTGAGATATTGAACCGGGTGATAATTTGATTGAATACGAAGAAGGTTGTAGTATTCCCATCAGATTTAATTGTAGGCATGGACTCAACCCACTTAGCAAAGTAGTCAATGACCACGATAATGTGCTGATGCCCCCCAACCGAAGTTGTGTTGCAATTGACGAAGTCCACCCCCCACTTGGTGAAGGAACCAACGGTAATGACTGGGTGAAGAGGGGATGGATGCGAGCACATTTTCCTAGTGAACACCTAGTAGGGGTGACACTTAACCGCTTCGATACAATCCTTAAAGATAGTAGGCCAGAAATAACCCGCTCGCAAAATTGTTTGGGTTGTCACAAACCCAGATAGATGAGCACCACAAACCCCACTGTGGAAATCGTTCAGGACAGACTCAGCCTCTTTGTGAGTTAAACAACGATGCAATATATTGTCTATTCCTCGACGATACAAAGTGTCACTGACGATAGTATATTTATTAGCTTGGTATATTACATGTCGTCATTCATATTGTGAGAGATGTTGAGGGAACTTCAAGGTTTGAAGATAAAGGACAATGTCTCCATACCAGGGGTCAGACGACGAGAAAAAAAAATGTGTTCATCCACAAACAAATCAACATGGATAACGTCCTCATGTAATCATGGAAAATTAGATATTAACTCCACGAAGACTAGGGATTTCTTGGATTTCATGGAAGTGAAATCGAGATGAAACTCTTGTAAAATGACAATCCATTTATTATATTTTCCCCCTATGATATGCTGGGCAAGGACGTATTGAAATGGATTGACATCCGCAACCACAGTAGTCTTGCAGAGTAATATATAATGACGCAAATGCTGGACTGCATGAATGACATCCAAAGCTATCTTTTCAACATGAGTATAATTAAGTTTAGGACCGACTAATGTTCGACTAAGGTAGTAGATGACATGCTCTTGGAGCTCATCATCCTCCTGAACTAGAACCATACCAATCGTGTCCTCAGACGTGGCGATATAAAGCAAGTAATCTCTACTGTAGTCAGGAGGCTTTTTGGCACAGGGGCAGACCTAGGGTTCAACGCTTCAACAACGCACCAACAAAATCCTAACTACCAGCCCTTTCAGCAACACCTGCGAAGAAGATGAAGTCTTACCTGAGGTAGAGGTAGGGGAGGTTGTAGGAATCAAGTGTCTACAACCTAGCCGAGAAACAGATATGTGATTACAACACTTTAACAAAGAACTTAGCCAATAATATGCATTAGTCTTTAACCCTTATTCACATCGCAGATAAAAACCCTAATTACAGAACAACGCAATATTCATCAAGATCTAAATATATCCATTCATTCAACACATAGCATCAAAGTAGATCTAGTATTCATTCACATATAAGGCACTAAGTTACTACATCAGATGAATCTAGCATACATAAAGATTACAACACTAAGCATAAATCACATCAATAACATATCAACCACATCGCAAAAAGCAACCACAACATAGGATATACGTGGTTCACCCCAGTGTGGGGCTACATTCACCAATTCTTCTTCTCTTCTTATTAGTCTCTTCCAATCTTCTTACGTGAACAGAGCCACAAAGCCAACCCCGCATAGGACAAGACATATGCGTGCACCTCGCCAGATCCTCCTTCCCCAAGTTAGGTCCAAGCATAGAGCCTCTACACAGTCTATGCACAAAGCACTTACAAAACACTTTCACTTATCTCTACAAGCCTTAACACGTTCGTGCACAAAGACAAATAGCCATGCACTAAACTGATCAATGACTAGTAACTACTTCTTACATCGCCTAACTACTTATTTATACATTACAAAAGGGGCCTAAATATGGGTAAGACCCATGGGACAACATACCATACCTGTTACATAATCCCTAAACCCAAAAATCCTGTAAAAGGGGGCGAGATCCTGCGATCTTCGCTTCGCCTAGGCACTTCGTCTTTGACTAGCTTGTCGAAGTCCCAAAAGTGGTCAAACACGACCTAGGGTCTCCAAAAATTGGTCGAGGGCCAATAGGCCCCCAACACTCACCTGTGACTCATCCCAAGTCACTATGATTTGGGCAATTCTGCTTCGAAGGCCTTGAGCTGCCTCGCTAGATCCTCCTGCTCGGTGAACTCTTGAATGACTATCTCGGTGATAGTTCCTTCCAAGCGATATTCGATTTTGGTGACCACTTGTTCCAACTGTGCACCTTGTCCCTCTATATCCTCGAAAAGTGTGCAGGCTTTGACCTGTACTGGTTGGAGTCTCTGGGTCACTTCCATGACTGTACTCTCAATGGAATGGACCTGCTGCTGAACTGCACACTATTCCTGTGACCTTTTCATCTTCTCAATTGCTGAAAGCAGTTTCATCTGCGCTTGCACTGTCGATGCTTGTTTCTTTTCTTCCTGAAGATGTGCTTTTAATGTTCTTAGTTCTAGGTCCTCTACAAGGCACTCATAGTTCCACACACTTTGGTTACTGATTTTCTTGTATTCTAATGCCAATGCCTTGATTCTTTCGACTGCACTCCGAGTAGTTTCTTCCCTCTGATCTCTCACTTCCTATGGAGTGCTTGACAATGCTTGAAATTCCAGTTTTTCTACTCTTGCTTGAAGCTGCTGAATGGATTCAACGAGCTTCCCCACTTGGCTCTCAACTATCTCTTCTTCCATCTATGCCAATCCTGGCATGGAGTGAAGTGCTCGAGTGACTGCTTCTCTAACTCCAATCTGCTCCATGAGCAACTGATCTGTCTCTCTTGATCTTCTCTCTATCCTCTTCAAACTTCGCTCGGAGGTCATCTTTCTCTTGCTTCGCAACCTGAATTTTCTCTAGAGATTCCTCCTTTTCTTTCATCAAGGCCTCTGTGGTCTGGTATTTTTCCTATTGTACTCGATGAAGATGAGCCTCTGTCGCATCTCCTAATTGGTGTAGTTGGGCAGGCTCATCTCCTACTTCTATACCCGCTAATGACAATGACGCAATAGACACTACATGACTCGAATAGAGAGCCTGTTGTACCCCTTTGAGCTTCACCTTGATCCTTTCATACATTGTCTCATGTTTGGCTTCATTTCACTGCAAAATGTCCTCCGAGGTATCTGATACAACTGTGATGATGAGATCAATATCATCTACCATAAGTACAGTCTGTAATTAAGGCTTATTGGCTCGTGACTTCTTCTGCGTTGAGGGTTTCTTTGGAGAAACCTTTATTTTCTTTGATGTCTCGGCCTCTATAAGGAGATCTTTAGGTGGTGTCACTTCACCTTGTTCCTACTTGTATTCTTCCCTTCATCCTCTTTTTGGTCTACTTTGTCATATCCTCCTCCTCCAGGTGACTCCGAAACAGTTTACTCTGATGCACTGTTTATTTCCTGCACCTCTTCCTTCTTTTTTTTCTTGTTGCTGTTGGGTCCATCATATTCTTCTCGGGTGACCATAGGACTTCCGATGATATCGGGGTTGGAGAGCTTTGTCTGCTCGACTAGTACAAGGGATTCAACCGACCACTCATTAGTTATCTCCTCCATGTATTCATCAGTTAATTTATAGTACGACTGTAGCTCCTCCCTTGGTTTCATCCCTATGCGTAGTGATGTAAATGAAGTGCCTGTCTGCGTGGAAATTCTCTATTGGCCTGAAATGATGGAGTGTATTAATAGTCATTCGAGGGAATGAATCAATGACTCACGTGAGTTGTAGATAGTAAGTGTGGAAGACAATGTTCAACTGCCATTTCTTCACCATATCACTCGAGTACCACAAGGTGGTGAACCTCGTGGCCAATGGTTCAGACAACTCAACTTCAGGGAAGGTTTCTCCTTCCGGCATCTCCCAAGCAACAAAGGCAATGAGAATCAACAACTAGTTGAAGTGAAACTCATATCCCTATTCTTGTGCTTCGCGAAAATATTGTTCCAACTGGTTGACGAGGTAGCTTGCCCAGTTCATCTACATCCCTTCGACACACTTTCCTGTGAGGTCGATGACGAACTCCGTGACCTGTGTCGGTCTATTATTCCTGACGAGCTTACCAACGATCAAATGGCAAGCTAGGCGCACTGCGCCATTTTGGATGGAGGCTACCTTGTAACACTACTTCCCTTTCTCAACATCGCCATAGGTGTCCTTTATTCGCTGCGGCAGGGCGCGATCTGCAGCCTTCCCTGGGTAAAATCCCCGAGGGTCCAGTCCCTGCATGCTCAATCCAGTGATCTGGTAGATCAGCATCGGAACTACAATGATGCGCCTATACAACCACAGGTACCCGCCATGGAATCACGACAGGAGGAGTTTAACGCATGTGTTAACCTCCTGATGTTTGCCGAAGTGTGGTATCTTCATCAGATTAAGGATTGTTTATATCACGATGTCCATGGTCCATGATTGGGGGATTATCTTCAGCTTCTTCCCCATTTTATTTGTTAAGTACTTATGTGGAGCAAGCATTCCATAATTCTTGTGGTCTCCTAAGTTGAAATCACTGATCTTGAGCATCAGAATCTGTCCCAATTGCAGTCCAACTGCATGTATCCCCTTCGGGAGGTACGCAGTGATCAGTGTGCAGTCGAAATCTCTCAGGACACTGTCATGACTAACCGTTCCAACCAGGGGTGGGATATAGTCGGGAAAGACTGTCAGGATGAGCTTCGCATTCACCAGGTTGTTGCGGTGCTTACTTATTTTCTCTGTCCTAGTTTGGGATGGTCCAGATCAATGTGCAGTCGACGAGGATGCTTGCAATCCTCTCGTCAACGAGGCTTGTGCTCCTGCGAACATGACCTTCTCATCTATAAGGTCTATTAGGATCTCCTCGAAAAACTTCTCTACTGCACTAAGGTCGTCCGGCATGCACACTCTAGATAAAATATCTCGGACAGGTGAACGGATGCTCAATGTAAAGGAAGCGGTTGGTGAGGTCTCAAATGCACAACGCAGTAGCAATCAGTTCTCCGAGGGCTCGAATATCTTAGTTTGCAAAAGTGTCCCCGGTGAGACATGCGACAGTCTAAATAGACAATGTCGTAACGGATTCCTCCAACGGGTAGGAATGCCTTAATCAATACGATTCCATCCATTATGGCGTGGTCCCAACGGTCCAATGGTGATCTGTTCGGAAATAACTACATTTCTAGCCATTCTGGAGCGTCATTCTAATGGTAAAGACGCCTCCAACGATTATATTTCTTCGTCGTGGAAAAGTGTCAGTCTGTGCTATTCCACTATTCCGGCGAGGTTCAAGTTCTACAAGCCTTACTTCTGTGAAGTCCTCTCTAGAATTTCCTGTAATTTTTCTAGATTTTCTTTCTTCTTACTGATCTTTCTGGCTTTCTTCCCTGTGATCTGCGCCTCTAGATTCCTCTTTCCATTTTTTTTCTTATATTCTCTTAGCATAGTAACTTCGCACTGCTGAGGGTCTTTCACAGGGTTCAAGGGTAATACTTCTTCTCTTACTGCTTCTGGAGTAGGTGTTCTTCTCTTCTGCATGGATAAGTTTTTTAAGCCTTCTTTCATTCTTTCAAATTCGATAGCTAGGTCTCTGGCCATCAGTTGCTTCGACTTGTCCTCATGTTCTTCTATTAAGAACGCTATTCTCCTAGCCATGAATTCCCTTAGTTCTTGATTTTTCTATTCTATAGCTTCCTCTTATTCTTTCCTTTGGATCTGATCTCTCTCAATCTAAGTCCTTCCTAACAAAAGTGAAAAAGGAGCGTTGTTCTCAACAAACTTGATGACCTCGAATTCTTCTTCTGTCGATGTTCCATGAGCACTCATAGGTACATGAGTAAGTCTTCCACATAGGGTTATCATCGTTCCTTTAAAGAATCATATTCCTCCCAATGAAGGAATCATAACAAGCTTTCCCAAAAATTCCCAAGTAATTTCTGGCATAATGTTCACCTGTGTCTCTACATCCAATACACAGTCTACGTTGAAGTCTCCTATTCTTGTTTCTATGCACTTCTTCTCTTTTAAGATCTCTAGTAAACTGATGTCTCTGTGCTCATTCAATGTTTCTTTCATCTGCAGTAATATAGCCTATGACTCTTTCTACTATTCTAGTATATTCTTAGTCTCTTTACCTTCTTCATGGTTTGCATGTTTCATGTTCATCTTCTCGACTTTAGCAATCATTCTAGGGCAATCCAAAACTTCATGTCCAATAGA
Organism: Picea engelmannii; assembly: GCA_009831015.1. Taxonomy (NCBI): domain Eukaryota; kingdom Viridiplantae; phylum Streptophyta; class Pinopsida; order Pinales; family Pinaceae; genus Picea; species Picea engelmannii. The sequence goes on along the minus strand of ML861895.1, from coordinate 8,234 downwards.
TTTACAACAAATACAAATAGGACCTCTACCAGGGCATTCCTTAGCAAGATGTCCTGGTCTTTTGCAATTATAACAGAGATTCAATCCTCTCTTTCTCTTGAACAACCCCCAACCTTTCTTGTACTGCGCACTGGGATCGCAGTGATGGACCTGAAAAAAATTCTTTCTAGGATCCTGCATCCACTTGTTAGTAAAAAAATTATTTCTATGCATAGGAATAACATATATTTCACTAACTTTATCATATCTATTCATATCAAATCTTATTTCTTCTATTTTTTCCCTAGTTTTCAGACTAGTGCGAAATCTATCAAACATACCTAGATTGTAATGTCCCCACTTTGGGACATCAGGATATTACACAGTGTTATGATGACCAGGGTAACCAGTTGGAGATTATAGCGAGTACAAGAGATATTGAGGGATATTTGGGGTCTATCTTTCATCGCTCATCCTATTTCTTTATTATGATCAATTCCTCACATTTTGGCTTTCGTTCCATTGCATTCCGACAATTTCCATGATTTTGAGTATTTTGAGCTATAAGTTAATTAAATTCATTGAAGAGGTCATTTTGGGCACATTACTTGGAGGAACCTCTTAGTGTAATAGCTCATTGGAATTAGGAGGAACAACACTATAGGATAGGATGATGAGTGAATTTCAGTGGCCAGGGAAGCCACAAGGAGAGATAGGTCTCTTTTCAGAGGTAAAAAGGTTAATTAATTAATTAAAGTGATGTAATTAATTAATTAATAATTAAAAAGGAAAAGTCACTTGGGAGAGACAAGGTAAGCAGGAAGTATAAAGAAGAGGCAAGGGCCTCTATTATCTCATTCATTCATGTATGATTATCATTTTGATATCTAGCTTCTAGCTAGAGAGCCCATACCTTGGGGGTTTTGAGGGTTTTGACTTAACAAACCCTAGAGGATGATTCAATGGTGAAAGATTCCACCTATATTGTCCCAAGCTTGGTCTCAAGGATGCAATACTCTCCCACACCATTCTAGTTCAGATCTATTCAGTGCAGGAGGGTTCTACACCAGCCACAGGCACATGAAGAGAAGGAGGGCACACCATTGGGGGTTTCCAGCAAGGGGGGCACACCATCTATTAAGGGAAGTTCGTTCCAGGTGATTGGTAGGGCTTAAGGAGATTCTATCACTTGGGTTTTCATTGCAGGGTTGTGGTTATTAGATCTAGTGCATTTCGATGGAATTTTATGTGTCATTTTATTTATTGGATGCATGGGACAAATTGGAGGAGAGGAGCACACTTCAGAAAGTGATTTCAGCCATTTGGTAGATCATATCTTCATCATTTTGCTTGGGACTTTACCAGGGAGGTAACCAAGCCCCGATCTATCATTCTAGTGGTTTTGTGCAGCATTTGGAGGCCTCTAGGAGACATGCCAAATTATCTAGGGTTTCAGGCATCCAGGGGGCACACCATTCCTTGGAGGAGAGTCAGATCCATGAGTGTGAGAGGGATATTGGAGATTTGAGAACCTGGTTTGTTATTGCCTTTACCCAATATACTATTTGGCATATTTACCGTAGTTATTAGACATCTTTGGAAGCTGGCCGAATTGTTGAGGCTATTCAGTGATCCAGTAGGGCGTGGCATCTTCCAGCTTGGGGGTTGATATTTCATATGGCCTAGATCTTTCTTGTATTGGTATTCATGGTGTATTCAACCTTTGGAGGCTTATAGTATCTTCTTGGAGCATTTTGTTGCAGCTCCTATTGTGTTATTGGATCCATCTGTTGAGAATTCCAGATCGACATCTTCATTGTATCAAGTTCTTCTATTTATGAATAAAATCAGATATGAGGTGTTATGGCTTGTCTATCATATTGTTGATCTTGCATATGGTTGAGGTATGTTCCATTATGGTATCTTCTTATTTATTTCTACAACACATATATACATTTATCATCATAAACCCTAAGGCCGAAATAAAGAGGTCAACTTGCAATTAAACACATACAAACAAGTAAATCAACAAAGTGTTTGACGAAATGCCACAACGAGTAAAAGTTTGAAAAGACACCCAAAATCGTGATGTTCTTACATATTGGCTTGGGAACATTACAGTGGTATTAGAGCCTAAATTCCTGCCAACCAGTGGGGATTAGCAGAGTTACAATGAAGATTAATATTATTAGCAAGATTGTGGAGTGTGAGAGGGAATATGAAACCCTCAATGAGAATTTCAAGGGTCTATTAACATTCCAATCGTTCCTATCCTATAAAAATCCTAGTTGGAAAAAAGAAGAGATTACATGTTGGGTAAACAAAATGGAGGAAAAAAGAGTAGTTGTAGCTAGATGGAGGGAATAATAGAGAAACCCCATGCCCATTAGGAGCACACAACTTTGCTACATGTTAGCCCTTGACCAAGTTTTGGGAGATCCTTGGTCAAGTTTGACCTATTTTGTGACTTTGACAACCTATCGAATGAGGAGCGCAAGACGAAGCAAATATCGCGGTATCTCGACCCCTTTTTGGGATTTTTTTTAGGATTTGGGAATATGTAATGAGAATGGGATGTCAGCCCATGGGTTTACACATGTTTAGGCCTATTTTTCATGTATAAATAGAAGGCTAGGAAATGTAAGAAGTAGTGCATAAGAGTTGTGCAAGTTGGCTAAGTGATAGGAGTTGGATCTATGTGATCAAGAATTGTAAGTCTTCATGCATACTCTATGATACTTGCAGAGCGAAGTGCAAGTCATTGTAAGATACTGTGAAGGCTTTGTGCTGTAACGCAAGGAAGGAGGATCTAGCGAGCTACGCAGATCTCTTGTCCTATGCGGAGTAAGGGTTTTTTCGCTCTGTGCATGTAGATGACTGATTGAAGCTAATAAAGAAGAAGAGTTGGTGGATGTAGCCCCAGGGTGGGGGTGAACCATGTAAACACTGTGTTATTCTTCTCTATGTGATGTTCTGATATATTCATGTGTTATTTGCTAAGTGCTTGACAGATAGATAGATCTGTTTATGCTTTGTGATTATGTGAATTTGGATGTTAGATCTGATATAGGTAAATGTTATTAGTGCTTGAATCTACCAAATCTGATCCATTTCTTTATGCTAAGTGCTTAAATACATTAGATCAGGGTGAATGTTGCGATGATATATTTTCTCTGTAGAGTAGATATTGGTTAAATAAGAATGAACTAATGGTTCTAAGTGATCTATTAAGTATTGTAATCACATATCTGTGTCCCAGTTAAGGTTGTAGACACCTGAGTCCTACAACCACCCATGCCTCTACCTTAGGTGAGACTTTATTTGCTCCACAGGTGTTTCTGAAAGGGCCGGTAGTTAGGGTTTTGTTGGTGCACTGTCGTACCATTGAACCTTGGGTCTGCCCCTGTGCCAACAAATGGTTTCATTGCTAGGACCTAAAACTGTGATTGCTGGGAACTGAGGAAGAAGCTCTGTGCGTAGATCTGTTTCTCTAGTGCACAATACTCTACTAGTTTGGCAAGCTCTGTGCTAAGGAAAAGAAGTATGATCTGAAGAAAAGAGGTAAGATCTAGAAGCTTTGTGCTCTAAGAAAGGTAAAAGTGAGAATTCTTGATTAAAAGAGGTAATATCTGAATGCTCTGTGCTCTGATAAAGGTAAGAATATTGAAAAAGTTCTAGATCTGGAATCCTTGTGCTCTATAGAAGTAAGATAAGTGGAAATTTTTGTTTCTAAAGCATGGATCTAGGTATATCTGATAGACTATGTCCTAGATTGAAAACTAGGGTATTCATAGATGAAATAAGGCTTGATATGAATAGATATGATAATAATAGTGAAAAATATGTTATACCTATGAATAGAAAGAATGTCTGGACTAATAAGTGTATGAAGGATCCTAGAAAGAATTTTTTGCAGGTTAGCTACCATGATCCTAATGCGCAGTACAGGAAAGGCTGGGGATCATTTAAGAGAAAGAGAGGATTAACCCTCTATTACAGTTGCAGAAGACAGGGACATCTTGCTAAGGAATGCCCTCGGAAAAGACCTAGTTGTCTTTGTTGTAAAGCTATGGGCCATGAAGTATTGGATTGTCCTAGAATGATTGCTAATCTTGAAGGAATGGACATGAGACAAGAAAACCCTAAGGTAGATCTAGAAACTAAGATTATGAAAAAATCCCAGGAAGAATCAGAGAAAGTATTTCTACAGATAAGAGAAACCCTGAATGATCACCGACATGTCAGATTATCAGGGATCTTCAAAGAAAAAGAATGCCTTGAAGCAAGAATATGAGACTTCGACATTGAATGTGTTCTAGATGAGGAAACAGAGGTGAATATCATGATAGAGAAAATGTGGGAAGCTATAGGGAAGCCTACTATGATTCCTTCACTAGAAGGAATAGGAATATTCAAAGGAAAGCTGATAAACCTATGTGGAAAGCTCACCCAGATACCTATGAATTCCAATGGAACTTCGACAGAGGAAGATTTTGAGATTATTAGATTTATTGAGAACAGTTCCCCATTTACCATGCTATTAGGAAAACCTTGGATTGAAAGAGATCAGGCCAGAAGGTAAGAAGAAGAAGAAGTTTTAGAGCAGAAGAAGCAAGAGTTAAAAGAATTCATGACTAGAAATATCACACACTTGGTTGAAGAACAGAAGAACAAATTGAAGCTATTTAACACCAGAGACTCAGATGTCGAAGTTGCAAGAACACTATAAGACCCACAAAATATTAAAGTACCTATTCCAGATAAAGAAGAAGGATCACCCTCAAATCTTAGGAAAGAATATCAACAATGCGAAGTCACTATGTCAAAAGAAGATAAGAATCAGAATGGAAAAAAGCATACCGAGATGAAGCTCATTGGGACTAAGGCTAGAAAGCTAAGAAAGAAGTGAGCTAAGATTGACAAGTTGCAAAAGGTTCCAGAAGAAACCTCATAGAAGAAAAATTTGCAAAATTGGAGCTTCGTCGGGTTATCAGAACAAAGACACATGGCACTCTGCCATGGCGAAGAAATATAGCCGTTGCGGACATTATAACTGTTAGATCAACACTCTGAATGGGAAGAAAGACATTTATGGACAAACAACTCACCATCTGACTGTTGGGACCATGCCATAACAGACATAACAGAGTTAATGAAGGCTTCATACCTGTTGCAAGTGACTCATTGCCGAGTTACCTATTTATCTCATCGCGCCATGCACCGAGAACACTTTTTCCAACTGAGAGTTTGAGCCCACAGACTAAGTTGATTTTATACAGTGATCATCGCACTCTTGCTATCTATCCTACTACAATGTCTAATTTATTCCCTAAACTCGATATTATTAACCCCGAGTGTGTATGTCGGACGAATTGAGCGCTGTAGGGAAAGTTGTTGAAGAAGTTTTGATCGACCTCATGACTGAAAGAGTCATGTCGATGTCTATAGGTGTACAAGAATTGTCGAAGAGAGGATTTCCAACCTCTCCATCCACTCCTCACAGAGCCATACCATCCCGATCATCTGATTAAAGGTGAACCAAGAACAAGGATGATCTAGAAAATGCTAAATTGATCCCGACCATATTAACCACCTATATTCCACCCCTGAGTGGTGCAATAAATCGAGACAGTGTGCCCAAAGATTTAGAATACACCTTGGTCACTGCGTACCTCCCGAAGGGGATACGCGCAGTTCAATCAGACCAAGATAAGATTGTAGCATTGAAGTTTAATGACTTCAACCTCAGAGATCGCAAATTTTACAACATGCTCGCCCCACATAAGTACCTAACCCGGACTAAGGGGAATAATTTGAAGATAATCCCCCAGTCATGGACTATGAACCTCGCACAGTCGACCTTGCTGAATGTCATGAATATTCCCCACTTCGGACGACACCAGGAGGTGAATGCATGTGTCAAATTGCTGCTGTCTTTTTACCATGGAGGTTATTTGTGGCTAAACTGCTGTATAATAGTTGATTTGATGCTAATCAATCGGATCATGGGGTTGAGTATGAAAGTACCCGATCCACAAGATTTTTACCCTGGAAAAGCAATGGATCATGCTCTAGCACAACGGATCAAGGACACTTATGGAAATGTCAAGAAGGGAACGCGAGGTTACAAAGTATCTTCTATCTAGAGTGGCGCAGTGCGCCTCTCTTGTCAGTTGATTGCAGGGAAGTTAGTTCGAAAGAAATGACCCACCCAAGTCACTGGTTTTGTAGTCGACCTCATAGGCAAGTGCATGGAAGGTCTCCAGATGAAGTGGGCGAAGTACCCGGTGAACCAGTTGGAACTTGACTGCAGAGAAGCACGCAATCAAGGATATGAATTTCATTTCAGCTAGCTTTTGATACTGATATATTTTATTTCCTGGGAGATGTCGGAAGGTATGACCTTCCCAGACATCGAGCCTTTTGAACCAATGGCCGCGAAGTTCAGTACACTTTGGTACTCAAGCAACATGAATAAACAATGGCAGTCAAATGTTGTTTTTCATACCTACTAAAATCAGCTGAAGGTATCCATACAGTCCGAGCCTCGCATGACTCCCAACACTCTACACCGGTTCATGCCTCTGATGAAGTTTAATGCAGATCGACATTTTACTTACATCACAGTGCATGTTGATGAACACATACAACAAATTTAGTCCTACTACAAGATGACAGAGGAGGACTTGGAGGAGATCACCAAGGACTGGTCTGTAGACCTCCTTGTTCCAGAAGACCCTAAAGAGATATATGACATCGATAGCCCAGAAACTGCGCAGGATGCACCTAGACCTAGCAGGGAAAAGAAAAATAAAGAGGTCCAAGAATTAGATAGTGCATCCATGAAGAATGCCTCCATATCACCAGATCAAGGAGGTGATGGCGAAGAGTTAGGTGACAAAGAAGTCGAACAAAATCAAGGAGATGAGGTTGATCCCTTGAAGAAGAGAAAAGTTTCTCCTTTGAAACCTTCCTCCCAAAAGAAAGAGAAGGCCACCATGACCAAGATGCAGACCGTCCTCACCTCCGATGACTTTGACTTCCTCATAGCAGTCTTACAAGATGCTTCGATGAAAATAACATAGAAACAAGAAGCAAAGCAAGAGGAGATGTATGATCGAATTGAGATTGAACTTTGAGGGGTACAACAAGCCCTACAATCCAACCACATGGTCTCCATTATGTCAGGAGAGCCAGAATTGGGAGATGATCCAACTCAAATCCACCACTTAGACAATAGAGTCGAAGCTCGCCTTCGACGAGCACAGAAAGAAACAATGCAAGCCACACAAGCTTTGACACAAGTATAAGGGGTACTAATAGAGCAACACAGTGCTACAGAATGGGAAAATCTTTCTCTCCAAGCGAAGTTTGACGAAGAAAAAACATAGCTACAACAAGAAAAGGAATAGTTGCTTGCGGAGCAACTTGAAGTAAAGGAAATGGTCAACAGAGCACTTTGCTCTGTGAAATTCATAGAAGTAAAGGCCAAAGATCGAGTTCCACAACAAGTAGTGCAACTTGAAGAAGTGATTCAGCAGCTATAAAAATGCATCACAGACTTGGAACTATGCGCAGTACCCAAGACCGCACAATATGTAAGAGACCAAAGGGAAGCAACCTCCAGGAGTGCAGTTGAAAGGCTCAAGGCTCTTACCTTGGAATGTAAGCACCTCACTGATCACAATGACTAGATCTATGAACAACTCACGGAGAACCCAGAATTGAAGGCACTGGAGTCGCAACTCCAAGAGGCGAAGTATCAAGCCGAAAAGATACAGGCGTAGTTGAAGTCCATGTCAGCTATGGAAATAATGAAGCACTCCCAAGAGAAATGCACTACATAACAACAAATCAATACTATCCAGAGTAGAGTTATGGAGGTAACTCAGAAACTCCACCCTGTGTAAGATAAGGCCTATCAATTGTTTACAGAGGTAGAAGGCCAAGGAGAAAAACTAAAGTAGGTTGTCACTACAACTGAACAACGTCTAGAGGGACCCATCAATGATGCATTCATCCAGGAGTTCGCAGAACAGGAGGTTGTGGCACAACAACAAGTCGAAGAAGCTCTAGCCAAGCTCGAGGCATTCAAATCAGAACTAGTCAGACCAGAGTGACTTGGGACAAGTCACAGGTGAGTGTTGGGGGCCTGTTGGCCCTTGACCAAGTTTTGGGAGATCCTTGGTAAAGTTTGACCTATTTTGGGACTTCGATAGCTTGTCGAAGGAGGAGCACAAGACGAAGAAGATATC
>ML861893.1:0-18150 GCA_009831015.1 Picea engelmannii | reverse complement strand
AGGATTGAACTGAAATTATATTTAAAAATTTGTGCCCAAGTAAACAATTGTCATATAGGGCTATCAAAAAATGGTTCAAGGTCTGAACATATTTCTAATACTAATACATCAAAATCTAGAGCTCTCTTCATTCTAGAGTTCTGATCATTTAAACAGATGAATCTTTTACAAACTAACCAATAAGCCACAAAACCTTGAAAGACATTTCCTGATGATAGGATGCAGAATCTTGAATTTTTTAAGCCCTGATATGTAGAAGAATCTCTTACTCAATGTCCATTGGTGTTGTACCTTGACCTTCAATACCCCTGATTGTTATGACATCAACGGGGGGAACCAAACCATGATTAATTAAAGTAGAGGCAAAGTGTTGAGGAAAAACCTAGGCCTTCAATCATTGGATTTTTGCCTCCGTCTCTTCCATAATGTTCGATAGAGAGGCCAAAGCGAACTCGAATTCCCCAAACTTGACCAAGAACTATTGGAGCATTGAAAAAAATTTCATAGTTATCTCCACATGGCACCTAAGAACCTTTTTAAAATCGTTCCACGATTCCATCTCTGCCCACTGAAACCTAAGAGATCATTATATTCCGAGCTAACCATGTATCCCAACACATGTAATTTGGAAAGGTTAGCCATAGGCCTTTTGAAACTGGGTTTTATAACAAAAGTGCCTTTGTACTTCTAATCCCATTCAATAAAGAATTATTTGCAAGAGCTAGGCCAATCAAAAATAAAATGAAGATCTCCAAGTGCCAGATTCCAGGTAGATATAGTGTAGATACAATTGGTGGAAAGATGAAGGATGGACTCTTCATCTTGATGACAAAGGGCACAATGTGTAGGACCCAATATTCCCCTTTTTCTAATATTCTTAGAAGTATTAATTCTCCCATGGGCCAAGAGCCAAACAAAGGAGTATGTTGATGAAAGGAATCACATAATTTCAAAAGAAAAGATCACAATGCAAGACCAAGCTAGATCACTCCAAGTTACAAGTGCATCATTGTTTAGAACTCTGCAAAACTCACATTAATTATCACTGAACGACTTCAAAACTTCTAATTAAAACCAAACATACATCAAGAAAATAAATGACCTTGGAGCATACCACCAATCAATGCCTCCTAGTCTTTTCTTTCCCACCTTTAGAACAACCTTGTTGTCAACAAGACAATTCAACTCTAATGAAAGCTCAAAATGGAATGAAAAATATTAATATCTCACTTAGAACTTAGGCATACCTTATTAGAAGTTTTACTTCTCTATTTTCGCATGTCCCTCATTGATCTCCTCTCCTTCTTTTATATCTTCCTGAAGTAGTTAGGTAGTTCAACCACCTTTTGTTTCCAAGTTTACTGAACTTTTATTTAAGAGAGGACAACTTAATTTAAGATAAGGGTCCAAACATGTTTTTATATTTTAATTAATAATAGGTGGGATCCGACTAGGTCTTAATATCTTTATTTTTCAAGATTTCCCTTGCAACTCAAAAAAATAACTTGAACACACACAACAATGACAACAACAACAACAATAAATAAATAAATAAATGATATCCATCAAAATAATTCCATGTCATCAACACTTGTACCTCCCATATATCAAAATAATATGATATTTAAAGTTTTCAAAAATAAATATTATATGTCAGCTTTATGTCCCAAAATAAAATATCATATGTCAAGAATAAAACATTGTCATGACACAAATTAAAAGAGATGGGGGTATTTTTTCCTAAAATAACTTTCTCTTTCTTTCTTGCCTTCAGACGCATTTGGTTTAAGATTAGTACATCCTCGAGAAAAACATTTTTCTCTTCATACTTACTTATTTTTTTATGCATGTCACTGAAGGCAATTTCCCTCTTACCACTTTCTTCCTTTGTTGATTTTATTTTGAGTGTATAGTGGGTGACTGAGATGTACCGAGGCTAGGGGTAGCAATAGGTCTTTTCCCTTTATACATTTAAATCTCATGAGAGGGCACTCTATATTCCTTAGGAGGAGAATGGGCTATGGAAGTAGTTGATGTAACAAATGGTACTCTGTGAGGAGGTAGAGGGGGATTGATGGGCCACTGTACGATATTGGAAGGAGGATTCACTAGATTGTCACCCCAACCATCATTCACAGGTTGAACGGGAGGCTCGAGAAAGTCCATGATATTGGGGTGAGGATGCAAAGTTGCACTAGGGGGAGTTGGAGGTTGAGGTAAAATAGGTTGTCCACCAATGTTTAGGTAACTAGTTTGCACCAGTTAGTTGAACTCATCTGAATCTGCATCAAAATGGATAGAGAATCTCATCCTCTTATACCTCCCTTGCAGCCAAAACACATTTGGCATTCTACCTCGTCTTTCTCATTTACCTATGTTACTCCCTCTGCTAAAGAAGCTCATATATTGCCATTGTCATTTCGATTAGTCAATATAAATCCTACAAGTATAATACAACACAAAGAAAATGAACATTTATAGCAATATTTGTTAAATATGACTTAGTAAGGCTCTGTCTACAACATGGCAGACCAAGTATGCAAGGGATAAATGAAAAAGGGACAATGTATGAGAGGGGAAGAAAATTAAAATTCATTCATTGTCAATAATTCTCTCTTCAAGGTTTCTTTAGCCAATATGGAACTTCAATCTTATATATGCCTCTTCAATATATCTTTTCTCAAACATGAACATGGATTTAATGGAAAGAAAATGCAAAATGAAAACAATGAATGACTCGACAATTTATTTGCCTTTTAATACATATATATCAACTCTACACTTTAATAAACCTTTGTATTATTTAATGACAGAGGGAGTATGCTTATGAAAAGTGATATAATGAAGGGATAATGTGCAAAAGATCATGTGAAAATCATTTAGGATTCAGACTTCAACCATCACTTCGAATGTATAATCATTTATTTGCACATGATACCAAATAATAACCCAATGGTTACATGTAAAGGTCAACCAACAACTTATAACAATTGGAAGTGAGTATTTGAAATACCACAACATTATTTATAACATCCCCAATATCATTTGTAAAATGATTGTAATCTACAGTTGTAAAAATAAATGAATCAATGTCATTTACCACAACAACCCTCGCGTTATCCTTTCGAAATGGCATATCAATCAACTGACATGTGCAACTTATGGCTTGTTTTACTTAAAATTCTTACCAACACTTGAAATATCAAGAGCTCATGTGGTGTCTGACACAAATAGTTAGTAACATCTCTAGTTCTAATCCGTCTGAATTGTAATTTAATTGTATAAATATGAATTAGGATGGTGAGCCGATGTGTTTGGGCGAAGAGCCCGTATTGATTTAATGTGGCAACAACCAAGTGATGTAATATGCAAATTGTATCTCTATGTTTTAATAATAAAATCAGATGTCAGTTGCTAAGGGGACATGGACAAGAGATGGGGGATGAATTAATCCACAAGAGAGGGAAGTGTCTGGGATAATGGCCAAGAAGGGTGAGAGGGGGAATTACACATGTATATCAATTTAACCCATTTTCATAAACTTTCCAATTGTATATGAACCTTCTGATTTATGATTGAGTGTTCCCAAAGCCAATCATTGAATACATGTAAGAGGGTGGGTGTGAATGGTCACATCCCAGAGTTATTGGGCACATGGGGGTTGAGTACAATCATCTTGGAGAAGAGTGTGAGTCAAGAAAGGAAAGCCACACGAAAGGAAATTTGTATGGGTTGGGGAGCATTTTTTACACAACAAGTTTTAGTCAATCAAGTTTGTGCACATAAAAAAAGGAGAAAGCAAGAAAGAGAGCTTGGAGTTGGTGCAGCTATGGAGAGCGAAAGTTGGAGCATAATTGGAGTGAAGTAGAGCTAGAGAATTGAAGAGATAGGTTGTCATGCTTGAAGAGTGAACTCCTATGTGAGTTGCACTAAAACAATAAGTGTTTGTTGTTGGTTTGTTGATCATTTTCCTAGCAACAATTTCCCTAGAGTTCCTAGCTGAGAGATTCCTAGTTACCTATGCCAGAGAGACCTTGATAAATGAATGGCACATTCCTTGGGTTATCCCTGATAAATGAATGGTACATCCCTTGGTTATCCCTGATAAATGGATGGTACATCACTTGGGTGATCCCTAATAAACGAAAGGTGCAATCCTTGGGTTGGGCAGATCAAAAGGAAGAAAGTCGGTAGAAGGATTGGGATAGATGTAGGAGAATATATGTTGGGTTATGAGTTTTATGAGTTGTGAGTGGACTGTGAGAGACAACCCTCTTTTGTGGATTACTAGCCTCAGCTTGGGGTGATTGGTTGTTGAGAATTAGAACAGTCAGTCTATGGTTGGGTGGAACGTCCGTCCCAAGTAGTCAGTCGCATGATTCTGGTTTAAATATAATTGTTTTATCATGTACTGAGTTATTTACATGTGTTATTGTTGTGCATGAACTTTGCGTGAATGAGAATGACTTATATGTCATTGTGACAAATGGTTTAGTTGTACTTCATGTTGATTATTAACATGCTTTAGATGCATCTTTTTTATGGTTATAAACTGTAGCTAAATCTGTTATAAAATTCTAGTTGTAAGCTGCAGGAAATCGACTAACAGTAAATTAAGGAATTACTTTAGCTAACAAAAGTTTAATTTTTATGTGTATTCTGCATGTAATGTTTCTTAGCTAGAGGCTAGGTACATTACAAAGTGGTATTAGAGATGACAATGAGAAATTTTTGTGTGGCATGGCTCAACCTAGGTGGCTAGGTACATTACAAAATGGTATCAGAGCCCAATTTTCAACACTGAGCCCGGATGGGCCGAGTTAGCAGAATGTTGAAGCGAAAATTCATAGAGAATCAATTTATGGAGTATGTATGCAACTTGTTTATTTAAGTTACTGTAGTAAAATTGAGAGAAATTTCAAGGGTAATGTGAAGAATTGAGCCTCTTTGGAAATTTTGAAAATAAGAAAATCGAAAAATTTTAGGTATTTTTCTGTACGATGACGTCGACATCACGTGGAGGCCACGTGTCAACTGACATGGTAGAAGAAACATATGTACTGCCACGGTGGCAAGTACATGTTGGACGGGATGACAATTGGTGGGTGATGTGGAGCCATGTGGGAGGCTAAGTGTCAGTCCCACGAAACCGCGATAAGATCTTGGAATTTGTCTAAGTGTTGAGACTTTTCAGACATACGTATGAAAGAAAGGTTACAATATTATGAGTCTGTGAGTCCACGAAGAAGTGGAAAAATGGTTAAGTGCTGATACTTTTTGGACGGACTTATGAAAGAAAGGTCACATGATTATGACTCCGCGAAGAAGTGGAAAAATGGTTAAGTGTAGAGACTTTTAAGACAGACTTATGAAAGAAAGGTTACAAGATTATGAGTGCGTGACTCCACTAAGAAGTGGGAAAATGGTTAAGTGTTGAGACTTCTTGAACAAACTTATGAAAGGAAGGGTACAAGTTTATGAGTCTGCGAGTCCGCGGAGGAAAAAGAAGCTAAGTGTTGGTGGCAGGTTCATGGAAGGTATGAAGAAGAGATATGACTAGATTCACAATGAATCCATTAAAACAAATCAACAGTGGAGATGTAATCAAGAACTGATCATACTGTTGTTAAGCGTTGCTACTATGTTGCACGTACTAATGAATGTTCCTTCATTGTTATGCCACCATAACTTTCAGCTCGGAGCTTGGATTGGGGCAAACAAATAGTCATTGGAAATATCTTGAGGAGTAAAAGAGATTTGCTGACCCATAATTTTGATTTGGGCGTTACAATTTCTTAGAAAGCGATAAAAGATATTGTTGTGGCAACAAGAAGAGTGGAATTGACAACATGTAAATGATGTAACCTTTCGCTCAGAACTCATATTGAGGCATGAGTACAATCATCAAAAAAATGTTTCAAAGAGGAATGCATCTAAGGAATCGGATTTTTAATTTGGTGCATTGTGTCCTACATCAATTGGGATAAAGAATGACTTGTAGCATTAATTGAAAAAAATTCTATACTATGCATAATTCTACCAGAAGTGGTTACTCGCACATGGTGCAAAATTAGAGGTATAATCAGGGAGATTCAAGCCTAGGATTGAATATCAAAGTAATGGAAACATGGAAGAGCTTGTAGAAGTTGGTCGAGGCAATAAAGAGCTACAAGACAACTAACAGAAAGTGGAATTGGATTCCAAGAGCCATGTAATTACTTGATGTGAAGATTTTTCCAAATAGTGTCAAAGTTTGAAGAAACCTTCCTAATGATAGAGGCAAGCGACAAAGGTGATTGTTGTGTAATTAAGATTGTGGCTGCTTAGGATAGTATCTATGCATAATCCTGAAAGCACACTTGAAGTGAAATATTTTTGACACATAAACAAAGGTTAAGCTTACTAATTGGGCATTGCCATTAGGTAGAAGAGCATTATGCAGAGAGTGTTATGTGAAAAAGGATTTCTAGAAAGAGGATAAGATTATACCACTGAGCATTGTGTGGGTCTGTTCTAGATTAATCCCAGTGTCCATTGGATAGGAAAGAGGTCAATATTGTTGCAAGAGGAGGAAAAAGGACATCATGAGATGAGGAGTGACTCGTGAAGTGGAAGAGTAATCTCTGAGTGCAAGAAGAAGGGATTGTTAGATATGATCTAGCAACTCTTGTCTAATTGTACACAAGCAAGAAAGTTGCCTCTATTATCAGAGTGTGCAACAAAAGCATAGTACAGAAGCAATGGTGGAGCGTAGAATTCCATTCAGAGCCAAGTGGTCTTGAGTGGTCAAGTAGTGCTTCGCAATGAATCACTTAATGAAAAAAAATATACTTAAAATTGAACTAAGCCATGGATGGCAAGGAGTATTAGAAAGATGACATAAAAGAAATATTTCGAAATATTAAAATGTCAATCAATGATAATGGTGTTTCAAGACTAGTGTGGTCAAGGAAATGGAAGTGGCTAATTAGATTGTATTGTTAATATCCAGTTAGAGTAGTGCATGCTACAACACTATGAATATTAAGAATTATAACCTAGAAGATGTTGGGATAGTATTTATTTACATAAAGGAAGCAGTTGTGAGGTGACAACACCAATGGACCTAGTGGCCGGAAATACAGAATGACCAAGTAAGGCTTGGCTAGCAAATGTAGAATAAGGGCCAATGGTGCACGGTTGAGCAGAATGGCAGTGCACATGGTAGTGAGGTTTTACAGGAATTCAAGGACAACCGTCTACAATAACAATCAAACAATTTAATTAAAACTAAAATAAACATGCATCAGAGTGCATGACAAAATTGGTGCATGATGCATAAAATAAAGATAGAACACATGTGCATAAGGTAGGCATGAAAGATCAAATGCTTGGTGCATATTGATGTGCGTTTGTGCATGTAGACATGCCTAAACATGTTGGTGGCATGATTATAGACTAAGAGTAGTCTATTGATATATATTTGAATAAAACTAATGATGGATTGTGTATCTAGGAAACCCTATTACAACTTGATGATATTGTTGCTTATGGTAACCATCCATTACGAAGACAAAACGAGGATGGTGGGAATGTTGATCAAGAGATTGGAAAAAGGAGTCTTTGAACTTCTATAAAGTACTAGTTGATCAGGTAGAATCAAGTAAATTGATGACAACCATACATGTATGCATTTGGGGTTGCTGTGACGTATAATTGATGAAGGGAATTGAGGTAAGAATTCTCTCAGTTGAATCTCAAAATTTGAATTGATGTAAAGGCAGGAGGCCTTTAGTATGAAAACAATATTTGTTTCTTGAATGCATTTATGGAAAACTAATTGCATATTGTGTTATGTTGGTTATGAGGTCATAACCGAGTTATGTCATGAGACATTACTCCTCTTACAGGAATGAATACCAATAACACTAGTCCTGTGTGAGGCCATGATGGGAATGGATATGGAAAGGATACAGTGCCATCCAAGTGCATAATGGTTTTCCCCTACGTAAATGAGGTTTTGACTGCAACCTTTTTGCCTACACTAAATAGCACCGAGGGATGATGTTCCTAGTGTTGTGTATGGGTTGAAGAGGAAGGTATCCAAAGGATCAAATAGGTTGTGGGGAAGAGTTTGGATGGGGTACTAAGGCATGGGCCATACCTTCCAACTCACATGGTGTATACATGACATGGACATATGGTATTCCAGAGTCAATGCAAGGATGCATTGTGTAGATGGGGCCATGATTATTGATGCAATGGTTTTATTTATTGGTAAAGTTTGATTGCATTATGAAAAGCTTGGTGTGCTGATAATGCATATACAATGATTGATAGTTCTATTATAGATAATCTGATTAATGGATTAATTTTGTTTTTAATATGAATAATAGTTGGAAGTGATGGAATTTTTAGATTACTATAATTATGAAAATCACTTCATGGACTGAATGCAAATATTGTGCATGAGATATTAACAACGTGTTTGGTTGCAAGAAAATTGAGAAAATTGCAGGAAGAATAGTCTTGGATATGGCAATAATGTAAGCCCATAAGGAAGACTAGTATATACCATTGCAAGATCCAAACATAACGAGAAGAAATCTCATGCGTGGGAATTTTATTTTTCCTGTATAACTAGATTTGAAAAATTTATAATTGGAAATTCTTATGATATGCTAACAATTTGTTTGGTTGCAAGAAAATTGAGAAAATTGCAAGAATAATAGTCCTGGATATGGAAATGAAGTAAGCCCATAAGGAAGACTAGTATATACAGCTGCAAGAGACAAACAATTATGATCATAAAACTCATGTTTGGGAATTTTGTTTTCCTAGGTAAAACAGATTGGAAATTTTATAATTAAAAGTTGTATGATGATGTCTCATATAAACTATATGCATGTGATGCAGATAAGATGTTTGTCACGGATTGTGGATTGCTAGTGGAAATCTAGGAACAAGTTGGCATTCGTCTGCAAGAGAACACCTTGGCAAATGACAGATCACCTAAGGAACTTTATATCAGTGAAAGGGATGCCTGAGCCCAGAGGGTATGTACATCATGAAGAACCAGGTTGTCAGGCATGAAGAGTGAACTCTAGTGTGAGTTGCATTGTCGAAGAAACAAGTTTTCAGACATGAATAGTTCACTCTTGTGTGAGTTTCACTGCAGCAACAAGGTTGTTGCTGGTTATTTTATTGATACTTTTCCTAGCAGTGAGTCCCTTGAGTTCCCAATAGTGAGATTCCTAGTTACCTGTGCCAGAGAGACCCTAATAAATGAATGGCACATTCCTTGGGTTAATCCTGATAAATGAATGTAACATTCCTTGGGTTATCCCTGGTAAATGAATGGTGCATTCCTTGGGTTGGGCAGGTCAGGAGGAAGAGAGCTGGTGGAAATTGGGATAGTTGTAGGAGAATTCCAGTGGCTTATGTACATATTTCGGGCCAGGGTGCCTTTGTGAATATGTTTTGGGGCCATAGTGCCTATGTAATTTTTTTAGGCTTGAATTCCTGTGCGATTTTGGGGCAAAGAGCCTATATGTTGATTATTGGTTGGGAGTCGAAATTGTAAAATGAAATTACACTTGTAGGGTATTATGCACATGCAAAAATGAGGGGGAGGCGATGTAACATCCCCAATTATAA
Organism: Picea engelmannii; assembly: GCA_009831015.1. Classification (NCBI taxonomy): domain Eukaryota; kingdom Viridiplantae; phylum Streptophyta; class Pinopsida; order Pinales; family Pinaceae; genus Picea; species Picea engelmannii. The sequence continues at coordinate 8,514 of ML861893.1, read as the reverse complement.
TCCCTGTGAATTATAATGTAATTGTATAAAATGAATTAGGCTAGTGAGTCGATGTGTTTGGGCGAAGAGCTCGTATTGATTTAATGTGGCTATGACCAAGCGATGTAATATGCAAATTGTATCTCTATGTTTTAATAATAAAATGTGATGCCAACTACTAAGGGGACATGGACAAGAGATGGAGGTTGAATTAATCCACAAGAGAGGGAAGTGTCTAGGATAATGGCCAAGAGGTGTCAAAGGGGGAATTACCCATGTATATCAATTTAACCCATTCTCCTAAACTTGCCAATTGTATATGAACCTTCTGATTTCTGATTGAGTGTTCCCAAAGCCAATCATCGAATACATGTAAGAGGGTGGGTGTGAGTGGTCACATCCCATAGTTATTGGGCACATGGGGGTTGAGTACAATCATCTTGGGGAAGGGTGTGAGTCAAGAAAGGAAATCCATAAGAGAGGAAATTTGTATGGGTTGGGAGCAGGTTTTACAAAGCAAGTTTTAGTCAGTCAAGTTTGTGCATGGAAAAAAGGGAGAAAGCAAGAAAGAGAGATTGGAGCTGGTGTAGCCATGGAGGGCGAACTCTGGAGCGTAACTGGAGCGAATTGGAGTTGGAGAACTGAAGAGCCAGGTTTTCAGGCCCGAAGAGTGAACTCTAGTGTGAGTTGCACTAAAACAACAAGTGTTTGTTGTTGGTTTGCTGATAGTTTTCCTAGCAAAAAGTTACTTGGAGTTCCGAGCTAAGAGATTCCTAGTTATATGTGCCAAAGAGACCATGATAAAATAATGGCACATTCCTTGGGTTATCCCTTATAAACATATGGTACATCCCTTAGGTTAACCCTAATAAACAGATGGTACATCCCTTGGGTTATCCCTGATAAACAAATGGTACATCCCTTGGGTGATACTTGATAAATGAATGGTGCATTCCTTGGGTTGGGCAGGTCAAGAGGAAGAGAGTTGGTAGAAGGATTGAGATAGTTGTAGGAGAGTATCAGTTGGGTTATAAGTTTTATGAGTTGCGAGTGGAATGTGAAAGACCACCCTTTTTTGTGGATTACCAGCCTCAACTTGGGGGTGAATGGCTGTTGATATTTGGAACAATCAGTCTATGGTTGGGTGGAACATCCATCCCATGCAACTGGTTGCACGATTCTTGTTTAAAGATAAGTGTTTTATCGTGTACTTAGTTATTTACACGTGTTATTGTTGTGCATGAACTCTACGAGAATGAGAATGACTTGTATGCTGATGTAATGAACGATTTAGTTGTATTTCATGTTGATTATTAGCATGCTTTAGATGCATATGTTTTATGGTTATAGATTGTAGCTAAATATGTTATAAATTTGTAATTGTAAGCTACAAGAAATTGACTAACAGTAAAGGAATTAGTTTAGTTAGCAAAAGTTTCATTTTTATGTGTATTTTGCATGTAATGTTGCTTAGCTTGAGGCTAGGTATGTTACAAAGTGGTATCACAGATGATAATGAGAAATTTTTGTGTGGTGTGGCCCAGCCTAGGTGGCTGGGTACGCTACACGGTGCACTATTTGACAGAGTGGAACATAATATAGAGACTCCACGTGGATAAGAGAATGTAGATAGGTCTAAAATAACCCAGGTATGTATCACTTAAAATTCATGTGAAATTCGATAGTTTGCCATACTATGAATCACTCAAACAATGAACCAGGTATGAGCTGGAATATGACGGTAAACAATAGGATTTGCTTAGAAAAACTCGACCATTAAATTGGGCAAGATTTTCTTCATAATTTCCATACATTCATTGTAAAGAAGTCACCAAAATGGGAAAACATGAAAGGATGTCATTACTTTAGACTTCAAATACTAGCTCTTCCAGCAGTGGCATAATATCAGGTTTGAACAATAACTAAAGATGAGTCAAGATACAAACAATATAACTAGGGCTTCAACCTTCATGCCTTTTTAAATGATTCCAAATAAAACCCGTGTCACATTAACCCAAGATAAATTTAGTCATTGTTCCGAGATTGGCCCATAAATCATTCTCCATTTGACTCATAACCAAATTATATTGAAACAAAAACTCATGGAAAGTGATAAAATGAGTGAGTGACGACAACAAACTTTAGGAGAATACAACAAAGAAAACCCATCTTTGACTTTCATTTCTACAACCTCTTGCACCTTAAAATTATTTATAACAATTGTTCAATCATAACTTGACCTCTTCAATCATAAAAATGAGCGAAGAACAGGGAAGTAGAAAGCTACATACAAGCAACCATATACATAACCAAACTAAGCCATTTACGGACAAATATGCTTCAGTATTGTTTTTCAACTCTGTGTGAGTACATACCATGGAGGAAGAACCAAATATTTATACCAATTCTTGTCTAAGCAATTGCACCAGCTTCATGGTTGCAACAACGAACATGGTATCTTATGGCGTTCAAACACAGCACTATACTCACTCTCTCCACAGTCCAAAACTAAAATGAGAAATGATGAGAACCCTAAAGAATCCAAGGTGGTAAAGCACAGGCATGGTGGCATAAATGCCCCGATCATTTCCAACTTAATGCATGGCATACGTAATGGCCAACTCAACGTTCATACACCACCAGTCTCATATCACAACTCAATACCAAATAATATGATGTGTTATCAACAATTGAAACCATATAATACCAACCCCAAAACAATATATGATATTTGTGTTGATTAATTGGGTTGGTTGTCATTGATGTCAACCCTTAAAGAAAGTCTGGTAGCGAATTTCGGTAGCACAAAGGTTTGGGTAATGGACCCAAGTGATGTATAATGTTATGAGTTTTGATATATTTGCAGGTAAGACTATTCTAGATGGATAGTACATGTCATGCCATTTCTGGTGGTATGTGGAACATCACATAACTCCTCACGGTTTCAGAGTTATGGCCTTACGAATTTGGAGGACCCTCATATGTTGGCTTGAAGCCCCAAAAGGTCAAAGAAGTCAAAGTGCTTGCAAAGAAGAAAATATTTAAATAACAAAATGAAGTGACAAAGTAAAAAATGATTATTTAAATAATAACGTGAAGTAACAAAGTCAAAGATGATTATTTAAATAATAAAGTCAAGTGATAAAGTCAAAGAGGATTATTTAAATAATAAAGTGAAGTCAAAGTCAAGGAGGATTATTTAAATAATAAATTAAATGGAGAACTTTCTAATTATGGAAAGTGGTTAAAAGTGGGTAAGCCCTAAAATAAGGAAATTGGGTTAAGATGGTTAAAAGGTAACCCCTTGAGGAAACTACATTAAAGTATAAATAAGAGGCAAGACTCTCTCATTTTAATCACACTTGAGCATATTGAATATCTACAGGTGACTGAGGTAACCAAAGTATATCTAAGCCAAATTTCAGAGGGAAGGTGAAGTAAAGAAGACCGAAATTCAAGGGAGGATAAATTCTTTTGATGATGTTTTCTAAGGTATGTTATTTACATGTCATCTTACCATTTTCGCAATAACTTTTTTCCTAGAATGATTCAGACTGTGAAATTGGGAGGCCATTGAGAAAACATATCCAAGTAGCCGTGGTACGAATTTCATCTTGTGGGTCGTCGTATTTTTGGAGTTACACTATGTGGAAAATATGGTTTGTGGCTAGTCTTGAAACTAGTCTAAAACAAGTGTTTCAGGTAAAAACGTCATAACTTCTTCATAACAGATCCAAATTCAATAAGACCAAATGTGTTGGTTAGAGTACAGTCTGTAGTATTATGTGTACAATTTTCAAATCCATACAACAAATATTCTGTGCGGGGCACCCTCTACAAGTTCGCTCTCTAGAATAAGCTAGAATTCAACAAGGTATGCCATTTTTGCTATAACTCTTTTTATGAGAGGTTCCAAGTAGTGACACCTGGAGGAATTTCATAAAACACACTGAAGAACATTGTGTATTATTTTTAGATCTTTATTCATTACAGGTACATAGTTATGATTATTTCAAGTTAGAGTTGTTGACTAATCCAAAACTAGTCATGCGAGACTAAAGTAAAGTTTGATGAAAATGCTAGTCTCTTGTTGTTAAAGTTAAGGAAAGTTTGTAGGTATGTGATCATATACACCAGGTCTATTACATAGTTACAAATTAGATTTGGATGATGAAATTGATGAGGGATTTTGGTTGAGGTTGAGGTATAGGTTGGCGCACTTGTTTATGGTATAAGTTGATTATAGGTTGAGGTACATGTTGATGCATGGTTCATGTTATTTTTATAGGTTGTTTGGTGCAGGTTGATTGGTACAGGTTTACAACAGTATATCTCACAGTGATAGTGTGACATTGGTTCCATCATTCTACTTACACGACATGGTGGTTGGACGAGGCAAGGACAGGTGGTTGTAGCCGGAGAACATAGGGGGTTGTAGTCTCCTTCTATTTGTAGCCAGAGAATTGGGGAGTTGGAGCTTCCCTCAGGTTGTAGCCTGAGAAACTAGGGGGTTGGAGCCTCCTTCTAGTGGCAACTGGAAAACAAAGGATGTAACACCCTGTTTCCCCCAATTTGTAATTAATCATAAAATAGAAATTACCATGCTAATGCAAGAGGACAATGTAAATGTATTATTGTTTGCGTTGCCAATAACTGATTGTGGGGGTGAAGCCTTGAAAGTACTGGCCATGATATCACTAGAGGAGAGAAATCAGTTAATGAATAAAGGACTGGTGGTTGAACAATCAACCACCCCAATTACCATGCTAATGCAAGAGGACAATGTAAATGTATTATTGTTTGTGTTGCCAATAACTGATTGTGGGGGTGAAACCTTGAAAGTACTAGCCATGATATCACTAGAGGAGAGAAATCAGTTAATGAATAAAGGACTGGTGGTTGAAAAATCAACCACCTCCATGAATGGAAACATGGGCTGTCAGCCTGAAGTACCGCAGGGACTTGCAGACCTGAGCTTCCTTCTGACAGAAGGAACAAGATAGGTCAGCAAAACCTTCCAAGGTAAGAGGGATACACACGGGAGAAGAGACACAGGAACGAGAGTGCAAGCTCTTAGGGAGATGCGCAAAGCTCTCCAGGAGGGCATGATCAAAAGGCCATGAGATTGATGCAGGAGAGCATATGAAAAACCTCACCGAGGCCATAACAGAGAGATATATTTGAAAGTGTGCAGAGGACAGAACCTGAGCAGAAGCTGGAACATAGACAAAACTTCTGAGAACTGTGAGAACTCCTTGGTGATATCATGGCTTGGCATGGGGGTGGTCAGAGTGCTAAGATTAAATGCCTCTAAGCCTATGGTCGGGTGGAAGGACAAACACCCACAGTCAGTTGGTTGGTAGCAACCTGTAATAGATAAGCATTTTCCTACCCTATGTAATTTAGCTGTAACTGGGCATGAATTGGTTATACTGTGTATGTTTCAGGAATTGTGCTTGATTTTTGAATGGATATATTGTGTCCCTTTCCTTACTGCTTGGTTGTATAATTAGGCCAGTAAGAAATTATATGGTTAGAAGATGTTTTATACTCATAAATACTTGTGTCCTGTGGTGGCATAAGCTAGAGTCATGAATTGTGTGTTCGTCGACCATGGAAACAATTTCATGTACGCATGCCAACATCCCTAATTGCTTAGAGTCCCTTGGAGGATGAATCCTGTTAAGCTCACAAGAGATTACACTTTCAGAAGAGTAAGTGAAACCTAAGGGGATCGATTTCACAGAAAGGAGATTGAAGGTCGAGACCTTCGTAGCGTCAAAATCTCCCAATATTGGGGAGAAAGAGCGCAAAAGCTCTTAAGTCCTTCATAACTGAAGAAGCTCAGGAAGGATAGTGAGATTTAAGTAGTGAAAGGAAATAATCTTTCGATTGGAGGATGAGTGGACGAGATCCTTTCAGGAGGATCTGAGGTTGGTCACGACCGTCAGATCTAGCAAACTTGCAAGGAGGTTAACAACGGGACTGTTAAACACTCAAGTTCAGGAGGAATAAGAGTCGTTGATCAAGTGAAATGATTGATCGTTGATTTCTTCCAACGGGAAGAAAGGGATTCAGAACATCGGTTACCGGGAGTCCGAAGAACAAGGGGAAGCTGTCCCCAAAGAAAAATTCTGAAATGAGAGACTTAGAGAAAGAAAGAGGGAAAAGATTTGATCTGGACCGTCAGATCTAGCGCTGAGGGCCGATAGCCGTCGGATATGAGAGAAGATGTGCAAGGTTTAACCCTCGTATAAGCAAGAGAGAGAGACCCGTTAAAGTCATGAGAACAGATCTAGACCATCCATTTGTAGAGGATACGTGGCGAATATCTAAAGCCATCGTGGTTCTGGACATCGGGAAAACAAGGGTGAAGACTGGAGAAAATTCGTGAAAGGGGATTTCGCGAAAAGATCGCAACCGTCCATCAAGGGGACACATGGCTAGAGTTAGGCATTTCGCTGACCCGTAGTTGAAAGAAGTCAAAGGGAGGAGTTCTCAGAACTCACGAGTCACGAAATCACGACTTAATCCTAGTCGTTGATTCAAGGGAGATCACAACCATTAGATCATAGGGTTGTGGACCGTCGATCTAGCTCAAATCTAATCCGTTGATTTGATTCACAGAAAATTTGAATTCAGGAGTTGGGAGGTGAAGCCCCCGTCAGAATCCCGAAAGGGAGAATGCCTAGATTTAATCTAGGTCGTTGGTTAGAAGAAGAATTGGGACCGTTGATCCGGGAAAGAGATTCAAATTTCGGGGAATTGAAAGGGAGAGGAAGAGAAGCACTGCATCGTGATTTCCCAAATCACGAAATCTGAAGTGCTCGGAGGACTAGCCCTAGGCCACAGGACAAGGTCACATGGAGAAGGCTTAAAGGAAGGAGCCAAGAATCTTAGCCCTATTTCGAGTTTCGGGGATTGAAGGAACAAGGGTTCCTCGCACACAGAAATACCGAAACGCAAAAGCCAGAAGCGCCTTTTTGTAAGGCCTATGGTCATAACCATCAATCACATGGAGGAGGATAAGGGAAGAGCTAGCCTGCACTAGGCCCCCGTAGGAATTCGAGGATCCTGTCCCTCGAGAAAAGGCGAAAAATTTAATTTGCCATAGTGGGTGTGTGACAAAGGAAGTTGGTGCTTCCAATGAATGTAATTCTTCAAGACATATAAGAAAAAACATTCAGTGGTTTTCTCTCGCTTTGGGTTTCCACGTAAAAACACTATTGTACTATGTATGTGTATGATTGGTCATTTCTTCATTGTTTATTTACTCTGCAAATATTGGATGATAATGCTACATTGATATAACACTTGCATTATATGGTTAAAAAGGATTAGATTGCTCTATTAATGATTCACCCCCCCTCTCAATAATCCAACAATTGGTATCAAAGCAGGTTCCTGCAGAAATCAATTTAACCCCTGAAAGGTAGATCATGGAGAGAAATAACATGTATAAAAATGGAATACCATAGTTTGATGAACATAAGTATGCATTTTGGAGCATAAGGATGAAGACATATATATAGGCACAGGGATTTGAAATTCGACAATCAATTGTAGATGGATACACAACACCAACAGTTCCGCTGAGAAATGACAAAGCAATGAAACTCGGTCAGAATAATTCCAAAGCCGCAAATGCACTTTTGAATGGTATTGGAGAATCGGTAGTCACCAAAGTTGCACATTGTAAATCCACTAAAGAGATTTGGGACAAACTTCAAAATATTTATGAAGGAGATTCAAAAGTCAAAGCAACAAAGCTTCAAACTTACAGAGGTCAGTTCGAACAACTAATGATGAAGGAAGATGAGAATATTGCATCTTACTTTTTACGAGTAGATGAAACAATAAATGCAATCTTGGGATTGAGAGAAGAAATCAAAGAATATGTAATTGTTCAAAATGTACTAAGATATCTTCCTATGAGATTTGACCCTAAGATATCAACACTAGAAGAAAGAGCGGATCTAAACTCAATAAGCATGGACGAACTACATGGAATCTTCACAACATATGAAATGAGAACTGAACAGGAAAATTCAGATATAAAAGAAGCATCCAAAAGGTTAAAGAAAAAGGAAAAGAAAAAATAAAAAGAACATAGCAGCAACAGTGACGTCTCGAAAAATGATGAAGAAACGACCAACTTTGTCAGAAGATTGAACAAGGAAACCAACGACAGGTATAGAGGTAAGATTCCTTTGATTTGTTCTAATTGTGATGGTATTGGTCATTTTGCTAACAAATGTCCTCGTTAGAAAAAGAGAAATGATGAAGGTTACTCAAATAACAAACAAACATATAAAGACAAAAGAATCACAAAGAAAGTTTTCAAGAAAAGCTTATGCACCAAAGAAGACATCTCATCATCAGATGAAGATGAAGTCAGTGACAGTGAGACATAAAGAGTTCTATTCATGGTAGTATAAGACTCTGATAAAGAAGACCCTGAAGAAGAATATGAAGAGGACGAAGAAGAATATGAAGAGGCAGAAGTTGACTACCGAGAAGAATTGTTGTGTGCCA
>ML861892.1:10832-23866 GCA_009831015.1 Picea engelmannii | reverse complement strand
TACTGTACTTGTTGTCACAATTAAAGCATAAACCTTTTTCTTTTCTTTCCTCCAATTGTTGAGGTGTGAACCTTGTAGGTTGAGGTGTTTTAGAAGAAGAAGCATTATTCTCTCTATAGATGTTAGGATTGGTCCTTCTAGTAGCCATAGCCATATTTTTACTTTCAACATTTCTTGCCACCCTAAATACAATCTCCAATGATTTGGGTTCCCAAAGGCGAACCTCATGTTAAATGTTATCCCTTAAAGTTCCTAGGAATACATCAATCAAGTGCTCATCTAGAATATCTGTTACCTTTATATTTAATCCTTGGAAGTTCTCAATGTGCTCTGTAACTGAACCCTTTTGCTTGAGATTTATCAATTGGCTAAAGAAGGTATTTCTCCTAGTGTCCTCATAGTGTGCTGTCATTTCTTTCGTGAAAATTGTCCAAGTGACAAGTGATTTGAGAGAACAAAGCCATCAATTCCATACAAATTGATTGGGTTCTAAATATAAAGAAGCAATTCATACCTTTTGTGTATGTGGCACATTATGTAGATCAAAGAATCGCTCCATCTGAAGTATCCATGTGATAGGGTCCTTGCCATCAAACTTCCTCATATTGATCTTAGGAACATGGTTGGTATTCAACCCAAAGTTGGATTTTCACCATTCTTAATTCACCTTCCTTGGGTCCTCATCATGAATTTCATGGGATGCATTTTCACTTTCAGGTGTCCTCTCTATTACAAAATTTTTCAAACCTTCCGTGATCTCCTCCTTTAAACCATCCATCTTAGTATTTATTGCCTCCAACTTATCTTCCATCTCTTGTAGTTCATCTTTTGTTATTGTCTTCTTTTGTAAATCATTTATGCCCCTACACATTTCTTCACCTTCATCAAAAGTCCAAGTAGGATTGTCTGGAGACTTATTTGGTGTGGAATTTCCCTTTTTTGGTGGGATGTTGGCCAAATATCACTTAAAACCTTGATTTTGTGGTGGTTCTACTAGAAAATATTCATTTTATTGAATCTCCAAAATTTTGGCCCTTCTGAGTATGAAATTTTCTTTTTTATAGGTCTCTGATATTTCTTCTCTACAATGCCATAGGTCTGATCAAAATTGGATGTGTGACGCAAACGCGCCACCCAGGGCACGTCCGCTTCCACAGGACCTTCTCTTCCTTCGGCCCAAAGAGCTAAAATGCTCCTCAAATCCCTTATCGGGACTTTCCAACACCCACAGGACTCTCCTTATGATCTCCCTTTGTTTTATCGAGAAATCAGACCTCACGTGATCGTGAGTCTTGAACTCACAGGATCGGTCCTTACAAATCCATGAACCCCGATGGATATCCACCCATGTATTCCTTGCTCTTGTCAAGAATTCTCCCGTCGGGAAATCGGCACTTACGAGGTCGTGCTCCACTTCCCTCACGGATCCTTGACTCCCGATCCCCAATGGTACCTTTCTCCACTCCTTAGCTCCCTCCGGCTAACTCCGTTCTCATGCGACCTGCTAGTCCATGAGACCACGTGTTTTCCCCTTTCAGAGTTTCGGACTTTGCGGGTTTGAAGTGTTTAGAACTTACGTTCTCAGGATCTCCGATCCTTCGATCCCCGATGCCACTTGGAATTGACTCCTGCGAGGGTTGACCCTTTGACACCTGTCCTCCCTCGGTGTATCGGAGTTCACGAGTTCGCGAATCCAGATACTAAGAATTTCAGGATTCACAAATCCCCGACGCCACCTGTCCTTTGCTCTGGCGCCTATGGCCCACACTCCTGTGGTGATCGGGAAATCGCGTATCGAGGTTTCCAAATGCGTGAGTTCCCTTTCTTTGAAAACCCTGATTCCCTGATCCCTGACTCCTCGGGATCTCCTGACACGTGTCCCTGCAGATGGATGGTTCTAATCCTGTCGGGAAATCGTGGATCGTGATTCCTGCTGTATCGATTCCTTCCCTCCTAGAATCCCCAATGGGTTAAATCTCGACTCTTTTCCTGATGTCTAACGTGTGTCATGTCGAGATCAACGGCTAGGATCCTTTCTCGGGATTTAGAGAACCACAAGGTCTTGATTCTCTGGCTTAACAAAACCCCGATGACTCTGATATCCCGATGACTCCTCTGGGACTCCTTGTCTGCACACTAGGACTTAAACCCTGCGCAACTTTCCCGAGATCTAATGGCTGACAGTATTTCGCAATTTTCCTCTGCAAATCCTGACCATCGATTTCTCCTCCTTGAAGATTTCTTGAGAATGGCTAAGTATTCCTTCTCATAACTTGCTCTCCAATGCCTGTGCTTACAACTCCTTGCTCAAACAGTCCATGACACAACCCTCATGTGCTCTCTTTTTAATGATATCATGAAGGTGCTATACCTCTTGAGCTTTTCCACTCTGATTCCTTCAAAGGGACTTGCATGCACTCCTTGCAGCAATCATTCAACAACTCCCAAGTGTTGAATTCTTTCGACTTTGCGCACTCCTGCAGCAGCAGTCTTCGATCTCCTTTTCTCAGATTTACAACTGAGACTTCTTCTTCAGCCTGCGCACTCCTTGCATGGCTTCAACAACCCAAATCCACTTCTGGATGAATGAGAACAAGAGTTAAACTCCCTGAGCCTTCTATCAACGCACTCCTTGCGGAAAAATTCAACTGCACTCCTTGCAGGAATCCTTGCTCAGAAAGAGAAACAATTGTAACTCATTCCACTTCCTCTCAGACTTCAATCTCAACACATGAAATCATACACACATCATAATAAAAAATGCATAATAGGAAGTAATATTCATAAGTAGAGCATTCAACACACATACACAGAAAATAACACAACAACCATAAATCTGAATCAACTTCTTCTATTAATTCAAGATCTGTACATGGGTGTTCTTCTACAGTTCTCTGATTCTCTTCTATGCTTTGGATTCTTCTAACTCTTCCTGAACTATCAACAACTACTACAATAATACAATGAGGGTGTCTATATCCGTTTTTCCCTCTTTCTTCTAGAATTGTCTAATCTACAAATTCAATCCTACCTACTTACATTTACTACTATAAATGTCTCTGTCTATCTCAGACGAGAGCGTATGGCTCGAGGTATGATTACATTTTACCAAGGCACCATAATTAAATGATCTCATTTATGTTTGCACATCAACCTCAAGGGAAATTCAAAAAAACTTGCGCTGGACGTCTTCCAGCTGACTTCTTGCTTCCACGTTGGCTTGCTTGTCGTGAGGGATGCTCCTGCATCATACTCCCTCGCTTGAAAATTTGCATGGGCTCCTTTCCATGAGCTCCTGCATGGTATGTCCATGCTTTCGTATCTCTGCTTCAATATCCTAGCTGGCATCTTCAACTGGATGACCCTTCCACTTGAACAAATATTCAAAGTACTCTTTCCTTCTGGTTTTCTTACCCACTCGTTTATTCAGTATCTGTTCCATCTGTGGCTTCTCTGCAATTGGCATCTGCTTCTGCCATTGGACCTCTAGTTGATCATCACTTTCCACTCCTACTTCATCAGCTTTATATGGATATAAATCCGAAACATTAAATATTGGAGAAATTCCGATCCCATCTGGTAACTCAATTTCATAAGCATTTTCTCCTAATTTCTTCAGGACTTTACATGGCCCAATTTTCTTCATTTTTAGCTTATTGTATGTTCCCCTTGGGAACCTTTCTTTCGTCAAATGCACCAGAACTAGATCACCAACTTCGAATTGAAGTTTTCTCCTATGTTGATCTGCTCTGCGCTTGTACTCCTGGCTTGATTTCAGCAACCGCTCCTTCACTCTGCCGTGAAGTTCTTTCATTATCTCGGCAAATTCTTCTGCACTAGCACTGCTAGTAGCAGTTTGCTCTGAATCCCTCAATTCAGAAACTCCTCTTGGATGTATTCCATAGACAACCTGAAATGGACTTTTCCCTGTGCTCTGATTTACTGAATCATTGTATGAAAACTCCGCCTGTGGTAATATATTATCCCAGCTGCTATGATGCTCCACCACTAATCTCCTCAGCAAATCTCCTAGACTCCTATTGACCACTTTTGTTTGTCCGTCTGTCTATGGATGGTAAGCAGAACTAAACACTAGTTTAGTTCCCAGCTTTTTCCATAAGGTCCTCCAAACATGCCCTATGAATTTGGTATCCTTGTCTGAAACTATACTTCTTGACAATCCATGAAGTCTAATGACCTCCTTGAAAAACAAATTTGCGATGTGAGTTGCATCACTGGTCTTCTGGCACGGGATAAAATGTGCCATTTTGGAAAACCTGTCAACCACCAAAAAGATCGAATCATGTCCTCTTTTCATTCTAGGCAATCCCAATATGAAATCCATGTTGATTTCATCCCACAACCTCTCGGGTATGGGTAGTGGTTGATAGAATCCCGCATTCTGCTTCCTGCCCTTTGAATGCTGGAAAATTCTATATCTGTCAACAAACCTCTTGACTTCTGACTGCATCCCTAGCCAAAATTATGCTTCTCTTAGCTTTGCAAATGTCTTGTCGTGGCCAAAATGCTCTACCAAGCCTCTGTTGTGTTTTTCTTTTAACAGATTCTCCCTCATGGAGCAATCTGGAATGCATAGTTGATTGCCTTTGAACAACAACAAATCCTGGATCACATACTCTATCCACTGACTTCCATCTCTGAGAACTGGGTTCTCAGCTGCTCCATACGCTTCACTGAAATCCTGATCAGTTACATACATGTCCTTAAGATCATCAAAGCCTAAAGTATTGAATTTGAACTCCTGCAACAGTAAACAGTTCCTGCTCAAAGCATTAACCACTTTCTTAGCAGTACCCGAAATATGTTTAATTACAAATGTAAAATTCTACATGTATTCTACCCATTTAACATGCCTATGATTCAATTTCTCCTGTTGAGTTACATACTGCAATGCATGGTTATCACTATATAAAATAAATTCTCTTGGAATCAAATAGTGTCTCCATTTCTTCAATGCTTGTATGACGGCATAAAATTCCTTATCATATGTGGAATATTTATCTTTCACCTCATTCAGCTTCTCGCTGAAATATGCAATCGGTCTCTCTTCCTGGCTTAAGACTGCTCCTATGGAAAACCCGCTTGCATCACATTTCACCTGAAATGTCTTTTGAAAATACGGCAACACCAGAATTGGTTGCTCCGTAATCTTCCGTTTCAACAAATTGAAACTCTTCTCAACCTCTTCTGTCCAGTGAAAAGATTTATGTCTTTTCTTGACTGTGCCCATCATTGCTGCGCTGATTCCACTGAAATTCCTGATGAATTTTCGGTAGAAACTAGCCAGTCCATGAAAACTTCTCACCTCTAATATGTTCCTTGGTGATGGCCAATTCTTGATTACCTCCACCTTATCTGGATCCATCCTCAAATCATTTGTAGATATAACAAAACCCAGATAAATGAGTTATGTCTTCATAAATGAGTATTTCTTCATGTTTATCAACAACTTCTTCTGCTGTAGCTTCTTCATCACAATGGCCAAATGCTTCAGATGTTCATCCTTCGTCTTGCTGAAAACCAATATGTCATCCAGGTACACGATGACAAATTTCCTGATGAATTCCTTTAGCACTTCATTCATCAACCTCATAAAGGTACTTGGTGCATTCATTAAGCCAAATGGCATGACAATCCATTCATACAAACCTTCGTTTGTCTTGAATGTTGTTTTCCATTCGTCACCTCTCATACGAATCTGATGATATCCACTCTTCAAATCTATCTTTGAAAAAAAAAAATCCCCACTTAAGCAGTCCATCAGATCATCCATTCTCGGCAATGGGAATCTATACCTGATAGTTATCTTATTAATGGCTCTTGAATCGGTGCACATCCTCCAGCCTATGTCTTTCTTCAGACTGAGTACTGTCGAAACAGCACACAGACTCAAAATTTCTCTGACCAATCCTTTGTCCAACAACTCCTGGACCTATCTTTTAACCTCTTCATTCTCTTGTGGCATCAATCTGTACACGGCTTTGTTTGGAAAATTAGCTCCTGGTATGAGGTCTATATGGTGACTCACACTCCTCATCGGTGGCAATGAATGAGGTAATTCATCCACTACAATATCAGCGAACTCTTCCAGCAATTCCTGAACTTCTTCTGGCAATTCATCCACTCTTGTGCTAGTCAGAAAATTTTTGGTTTTCTGACCACAAAGAATTGTGGATCCTCCTTCTTCTTAACTTTCATAAGAAGTTCCTTCCCACTCATGAGAAGTATTGTATTGGTTACTTCCGGCTTCACCTCTCTATCTTCAATTGGACACAACATATGGGTTCTCCCATTCTTCTCCAGGGTATATGTATTCATCCTCCCATCATGAATTACATTTCTATCATATTGCCATGGTCTGCCCAGCAATAAATGACAGACATCCATAGGAATAACATCACATAAAATTTTGTCATTATATCCTCCTATCTTGATGTCAACTAAGAACTGTTTAGTGACATTTACCTGATGTCCCTTCTGTAGCCATGAAACTTTGTATGGACTCGGGTGATCATTTGTCTCCAACTCCAGCTTTTCTACCATCTTGGTTGAAACAACATTATCGGTGCTTCCACTGTCCACGATGACCTTGCACACTTTATCCTTGGTCTTGCAAGAAGTCCTAAAAAGATTGTTCCTCTACACTGAATTCTCCATCTCCCTCTCTGGCATCAAAAGGAATTTCCACATCACCAGCAATCTTCCACCTTTAGTGTATTCTACCTCAAAATCTTGCCTCTATGCCTCGGCGATGTGAGTCTCTCCTATTTCTTTCTTTTTCTCTAGACATTCAAACGACCTGTGCCCATTCTTTCCACATGTGAAGCATGTGATTACTCCACCTCTTCCTCTTCCTCTTCCTCTACCTATGGTGCGAGGAAACCTATCATTATCAGTATATCCTCCTCTCTGCTCAGTATGTTGTCTTTGTTGTTCCGTATATGGCCCTCTCTGTGAGGTTCCACCTTGTTCAACCTTTCCCTAAGGTTTCTTCCATTCATCCTTGGGCTTCTGGATTCTTTCCTGGGCAACTGCTTTGCCTCTGGGCTGACTTCTGCCTCGACCCCTTTGACTCTGTTTGCAGCTCAACTTCTCCTTAGCTTTTAGATCCATTTGGTGAGCATCCTCCACCATTCGAATGGTTGCCATACTTATTTCATCCTAAATTTCATACCTCAGGCCATTCATATACCTGGCCACCTTTTCGTCATTGCTTTCGCGATGACCTGCTCTGATATTCAATCTGTAGAATTCCTCGGTATACTCCTTCACTGCCATCAACTACTGTCTCAGGTTCTGCATCCTCCTGAATAGAGAAATTTGATAGTCCCTGGGAATAAATGTTTCCTTCATCTTGGCTATCATCCTGTCCCAACTCTTAATCTTCTGCTTTCCTTGGCAACGCCTGTCAGCTTGCAGTTCATCCCACCACAAGGCTACATTTCTTTTTAATCTCGTGACAGCATACCTAACCTTCTTATCCTCTTCGATATCTTCATAATCGAAGTAAGTGTCTAGAGCTCTAATCCAATCTAGCAGCTCTTCCGCATCCAGATTTCCCACATAAACTGGAACGTCCATTCTCACCTTTGTACTCATCCTTGTAACAGCTTTAAGTAAACGTTTTCTCTCTGCATCTTCCTCTGGGATTTCTTCTTCTCTATATCCAACATCACCTTCATCCTTGGATTCACTGATATCTCCTGTATCAGCTTTGCGCCTCTATGATTTCCCCATGTCCTCCATTCTGGCACGAAGATTACGCATTTCTCTCTCCATGTCTGGATTCTGTACTAGCCTACCTCTTTCTCTGGACAATTCCCTTTCCTCCTCTGGATCAGGTGATTGTCTACCTCTTCTCCTCGGTGGCATGGTGAATTCTCCCTATCCTCTACTATAGAAAGCAAAGAAGCTTTCCGGTGCTCTGATACCACTCTAACACAAACGTGCCACCCAGGGCACATCCGCTTCCACAGGACCTTCTCTTCCTTTGGCCTGAAGAGCTAAAATGCTCTTCAAATCCCTTGCCGAGACTTTCCAACACCCAAAGGACTCTCCTTATGATCTTCCTTTTTTTAATCGGGAAATCAGACCTCACATGATCACGAGTCTTGAACTCACGGGATCGGTCCTTACAAATCCCCGAACCCCGATGGATATCCACCCACGTATTCCTTGCTCTTGTCAGGAATTCTCCCGTCAGGAAATCGGCACTTACGAGGTCGTGATCCACTTCCCTCATGGATCCCTGACTCCCGATCCTCGATGGTACCTTTCTCCACTCCTTAGCTCCCTCCGGCTAACTCCGTTCTCATGTGACCTGCTAGTCCACGAGACCACGTGTTTTCGCCTGTTGGAGTTTCGGACTTCATGGGTTTGAAGTGTTTAGAATTTACATTCTCAGGATCTCCGATCCTCCGATCCCCGATGCCACTTGGAGTTGACTCCTGCGAGGGTTGACCCTTTGACACCTGTCCTCCCTCGGTGTATCGGAGTTCACAAGTTCGCGAATCTGGATACCAAGAATTTCAGGATTCACAAATCCCCGACGCCACCTGTCCTTTGCTCTGGTGCCTATGGCCCACACTCCTGTGGTGATCAGGAAATTGCGTATCGCGGTTTCCAAATGCGCAAGTTCCCTTTCTTTGAAAACCCCGATTCCCCGATCCCCGACTCCTCGGGATCTCCTGACACGTGTCCCTACAGATGGACGGTTCTGATCCTATCGGGAAATCGTAGATCGCGATTCCTGCTGTATCGATTCCTTTCCTCCTAGAATCCCTAATGGGTTAAATCCCGACTCTTGTCCTGATGTCTGATGCCTGTCCTATCGAGATCAACGGCTAGGATCCTTTCTCAGGATTTCGAGAACCACAAGGTCTCGATTCTCTGGCTTAACAAAACCTCGATGACTCTGATATCCCGATGACTCCTCCGGGACTCCTCGTCTGCACACTAGGACTTAAACCCTGCCCAACTTTCTCGAGATCTAACGGCTGATGAGATTTTGCATTTTTTCTTTGCGAATCCTGACCGTCGATTTCTCCTCCTTGAAGATTTCTTGAGAATGGCTAAGTATTCCTTCTCAGAACTTTCTCTCCAACGCCTATGCTTACAACTCCTTGCTCAAACACTCCACGGCACAACCCTCTTGTTCTCTCTTTTTAACAATATCATGAAGGTGTTATACCTCCTGAGCTTCTCCACTTGGATTCCTTCAGAGGGACTTGCACGCACTCCTTGCGACAATCATTCAACAACTCCCAAGTGTTGAATTCTTCCGACTCTGCGCACTCCTGCAGCAGCAATCTTTGACCTCCTTTGCTCAGATTTACAACTGAGACTTCTTCTTTATCCTGTGCACTCCTTGCACAGCTTCAACAACCCAAATCCACTTTTGGATGAATGAGAACAAGAGTTAAACTCCCTGAGCCTTCTATCAACGCACTCCTTGCGGACAACCTCAACTGCACTCCTTGCAGGAATCCTTGCTCAGAAAGAGAAACAATTGTAACTCATTCCACTTCCTCTCAGACTTCAATCTCAACACATGAAATCACACACACATCATAATAACAAATGCATAACAAGAAGTAATATTCATAAGCAGAGCATTCAACACACATACACAGAGAATAACACAACAGCCATGAATCTGAATCAACTTCTTCTATTAATTCAAGATCTGTACATGGGTGTTCTTCTACATTTCTCTGCTTCTCTTCTATGCTCTGGATTATTCTAACTCTTCCTAAACTATCAACAACTACTACAATAATACAATGAGGGTGTCTATATCCGTTTTTCCCTCTTTCTTCTAGAACTGTCTAATCTACAGATTCAATCCTACCTACTTACATTTACTACTATAAATGCCTATGTCTATCTCAGACAAGAGCGTATGGCTCGAGGTCTGATTACATTTTACTAAGGCGCTATAATTAAATGATCTCATTTATGTTTGCGCATCAAGTTCAAGGGAAATTCAAAAAAACTTGCACTGGACATCTTCCAGCTAACTTTCTGCTTCCACGTTGGCTTGCTTGTTGTGAGGGATGCTCTTGCATCAATGTGCCAAGTGGAATTTATGATAACTTCCCCACAACTTGTTGATTTTTTTCCTTTCCAAGAGATCTCACTTGTATAGCATGCCCCACACAAAGTAATTCATAAACAATTCTGAAACTTGTACCAGAACTACTATGGTCTATCCACTATCCAATGCAACTAGTCTTACTCAATTTGGATACTCTAGGAAGAAGTTATGATTATTTTACCTAGAACACTTGCTTGAGACTAGTCAATAGGACTAGTCAAATACCCTATCTTCCACAGGGTGTATCTACAAATGTGAGATGACCCAGAAGCTGAAATTGTTACCACATATACCTTAGTAATTTCTATGAATATCCTCCATAGTTCAGAGTCTTGATCTGTCTGCTAAATATCCTCCAAGACGTTCCTTTTGAATCGTTGTAGAAAAAATGTTATAGCAAAAATGCCAAGGTGTCTCAGATGTAGCAGCGAAACCCCAAGACCTTGAGCTCTGATACCATATGTTAGGAACCAAATATCAATATAGCATAGAAAAACCTCAGAATAAGTACTCAACGCCTTGAAAAAGAGAGAAATTAAGATAATAATATTCTTCGAGGGGGAAAACTCCTTATGCCCACATAAATGTTCAATTACAAGATGATTCCAAATGAAAATGTCTCCTTGGTATATATAGGAGACTAGGAGGTATAATTACAACTAATAGACTAAAGCTGACATAAATAAAATAACATTACTCATGTAATTAAGGGGTAATGAGCCATTATTTAGGGATTAACATAAATTCTTGGAGGATTTCCATTGGTATATATAAGGAGAGGGATAGAGATAGAATATATGGGAAAAGTCAATAATAGAGTAATCCAAAAAAAAAAGAGGAAGTCCCTATTGATCCAATGGACCCCTTAATTTTACAAAGTGAGGAGTTTAGAAGGAAACTAGAATAGATTCGCATTGTGGAGTATGACTTTATCAATATTGTACAGTTCCCAGATCTTTATCCTACATACTTTTGCATGAGCATTATCTCAGCAATGGATACATGAGGGAGGAAGTGATTTCTTATGTGTAGCCACTCCAGACTCATCAATTCTAAATATGTTCCAAGTTCTTACCTTTGGCACATCAACACCAGTTGAGAAATGCATAAGTAAGCACAACAAAAACACAAATAGGAAGAGAAAGTAGGAGAAAAAGACCTTTAAATGTGTTACAGGATATGTAGAGGCAACAAAGGGGTTTATATTGTCTTTATTTATTCATTTCTTGTGAGAATGGAAACAAGGATTCTCTCATGCAGAGTAATGAGGAAACATAGGAAAGGAGAGTGCAACCTTGACATCCTCTAAGCCTTGTCTGCTTACATGCAAAGAAAGTGCTTGAATTGGTGTAAAGTCTTCCTAAATGAGTTCATTGAAGCCACTCTTAAGGCCTATGAGAAGAAACCATTGTTCAATTAAGGATCTTTATTAATGGCATTTTCCATGTTCAAATAGGAGCCACTACGAGGATCTCGATTCCTGCCGATGGAGAAAGGTTTGGTTTAGATTGGCTCACGGGAAGCAGATGTAACCTTGATGGAAAGAATTATTGAAATGGGGAAGCAAAGAAGATCACATTTTGACCATACTTCTTGACCGTCGATCCAATTATTCTCTTCTCAAACGATCTTTTCATGAAGATGTGGACCCAAGAGGAACCATATCTTTATATCTCTCATATTATGATGACATTCTAAGTGATATGAATCAACTTGAATTTCACTGACCGTATAAATAGTTAGCGCCCCAGAAGACTGCTCCACTAGCTAGGTAAAATGCGTTGGACTATGACTGAACTGATTATTTCTAATGTAGACATTGAACTTAATGTATTGACTTTGACTTTTATAGAGGGAGTTAATATTCTCTTTCAAGTAAATAGGTTGTGTATGATCAATGAAGATTTTTTGTTCAGATAAAGGTTTCCAACTCAATCGTTCCATCAGGGTTGTTGAGAAATCACCCAAAAAACCCGTCCTTTCAAGTCGATTTCCCTTTCATTTTCTCATAAAATCTTGGAACCAAGGGGGGAAACATAGAAACTATTGAATCAAACATTGAATTGGTTAGTATATATAGATATAAGATTGTAAACCCACTCTCTAGGGGTTTCTCATGTGTCCCTTCCCATTGAATCTTGAGAACTCTAGCTATGGATCGATTGTAGGGTGAATAATTCATTCATTTGAATCTTGAGGTATAACAATGATTCAATTTCTTGTTGTAAGGAGGGAGGTTTGTATTGAACTGGCTATCCATGAAATTGAATCTGAAAAGAGGTTCCCCAATAGTAGAGTAGGCATTTCATTGTATAAATCTATAGCTTAAAGTGGAGTCAAGGCTTAGCTCTCTATCTTTAGAGATTATTGATATGGTTAGCTGATAATGGATCTAGGGTATACTATTGATGATGACATAAAGGTAGTTTCATCATTTCCCTCCAGAGGAAGAGAAGGATCAACATCGGAGGAGGAAGAGAGAGAGAATAAAACAATTATCTCGGGAAATTTCACCATTTTTTTCTCATACGTAGACATTGAATCAAATGAATTGGAAATTTCCTCTATTACGAATGGTTAATATAGATCGAGGAAAGGATGGAAGGAAATTTCAATCAGTAGGTGCCTGAAGAGGAAACAAACTGATTTCTCGGTTCAATCAGTAGGTGCCCAGAAGGTAAGTTGGAAGGAAGGTTATTAGTTCGTTCAAACAGAAGGAAGCAAAACAAATGATTTCACTTAGCCTGAACTGAACATCTTGAGAGCCTAAACTGAACCCCTGATGGGTGAACACCCCGTATCCTCACCCCTGGTGAGTTATTCTCCATTTTAAATCAACTACTAGCTCTCGAACAACCAATCTATCTCGCTCCATAAACTACTTTCTATAGGCACCTCCATTGACTACTTTCCCACC
>WSFP011415139.1:0-23867 GCA_009831015.1 Picea engelmannii | reverse complement strand
GATCTTCTCCTTTGAATATGCTTGAATGATTGTCCCAAATATTCTTCAAATCTTCAAAGCTTGAAGATGAAATTCGAATTTGAGGCTAGGTGGTAATATTTGACTTTGTTGAAATCTTCAAATATACGTGTACACATCATAAACTCATCCAACCTTGAGATATAATGAAAATATGTTAATTTTCTAATATTTAATCATAATTCACTTATAATACTAAAATGAATAAAGTGGAAAATAATAAGGTGAAACTCAAATGTATATATGGAAATGGTATAATAAAAGGTTAATGGGACGATGGAATGTAATGAATAATGAAGGAAAAGGTGGATAAAAATACGACATTTCTGAGGCCCAACATCCCCCCCAACTGAACTTGTTGCATGTCCTCATGCAACCATGCATGGATATTCTTAATAACTTTTGGCGTTTAAACTATGGCTTTGATTGATGATGTCCTTTTAACAATGAATGTTTCCAGGGTATGAAATACAAGAGTAACAACATGTGAAATACATGAGTAACAACTTACATTTTCTTATGGTTGGTTCTTGTGTACAACCATGAATACAAAGAATGTTGGTTCTTGTGTTAACAACATTCATTTCACTTATTTGTTTTCTTGCTGCAATAATTTAGTCATATACCCACAAGAAATAATAAGCTATCAATGTGCATAAGAAAACATCATTGTGCATACTAAATCCTTTTCTCTATCTTTTATGAATCATGCCAATATGTATATCAATGTGTATGAAGCAAAGTGCAACAGAGGATCGTTGGAAAATAAATTTTGATGAATGGTAAATGAGATGAAAAATTGAATGATGATAGTGGAAAAAAATGGAATGATGGTAGTAAATATGTAGTGAATTTGAATATAGTTTCCCCTCCCCAACTGAACTAGTTGCATTTACTCATGTAACTTGGCATGGGTCATGAAAGTGAAAAAGGAAATGGAGCAAGGTGAGGGAATTTTCCAAAATATTCAATTCAACATATAAGGAATTATATGATTAAAGTTTAGAAAACAATATACCTCCACTGACCCAAGAATGATGATGAATGATGCAATAGGAATATAGTTGTTTCTGCTGCTAGATCAGGAAAATGTGACTGGTGCTGTAGCAACAACTGTTGTAACTGCTAGATCATAGAATATGCGATTGCGGTTGTTGGAACATGGAAGGTGTCACTGCTGCAGGATCATGAAAATGTAACTGTGAATGTTGTTGCTACTGTAACTGGATCATGGGAAGTGAAGGAATCTAAATTGCTACTGTTGAATCATGGAAAAGAGGAAGTATGAAAGTGGATGGTAGTACTCTCATATAGATGAAGTCATGTTGTTGTTACTGCCGAGGGAGCTAGAAAAAAGTATATAGTATTCACCTCCTACAAACCTGATGGTACAATTCTAATCACGCGAAAGGATGTGTCGATGTCGAGCAAGAAGAGAAATCATTGGATTATCGACCATTGATGAATGTCGTTAACCAATGCGAGGCAACTCACCATTGATGTCAATGAGAGCCAAGGTACTCGAGTACATCTTGCGAAGTACGAATGGATGTGCTGAGGTCGAGCCACTTGCAAGATTTGATTATCAAGGGACATTGATGTATTCCCATGATCGTCAGCGAGAGAACTTGCCATTAAGGTATGTAAGCCTCTAGGTACTCAAAATGGACTCTAGTCTATTTCCCAGATAAGGTGTTGAGGTCGATGGGGCAAGACTGTTGAAAGGTGGGCCTTAAGGAATCCCACATCAGTCAATGTGAGTTTTTATAAAAAGATTGGTAGGACTAAAAGATAGATCTCAGTATCAATAGTGTGTATGGCAAGGCAATGTAATCATGGAAAGGGAGTTTTTTTTATTCAGAAGGAAAATTGGAAAGGATAAAATGAACTGAAAAAGATAAAGGAAATGATGTATGCAACTCAAAAAGATAGGGATGTGCGAAGTCATGATGGATAAGGCAATGGAAGATGGCTTCAACATAGGGATGATCAATGTACTGACAAGGAGTAATTTGGGTAAGCATATCATGACGCAAAATGGTTTATGAATAGGTGTAGTAACAACATGTTACAAATACAGGAGTAACACCATGTAAAATACATGTGTAACAACATGTATTACATGTGTAACAACATGTAAAATACATGTGTAACAACATCGTCATGAAATGTATAATGAAGATCAACTCCTTCAAAATATTTATCAAAGCATGTTTTTTTCTGAAAAATGTTGCTATTCATGAAAAATCTCTTCAACAACGAAATTGATGGTTGTGAACTTGAAAAATGTTAGTACTAAACCTACAATCAAACATGTGAGATCATTGTAAACTGCAGAAATTAGTATGAAGGCGAGCAAATTGAATTTCAAAAATAAAGTACAGTTTTACCTCTTGCCTTTGCTATTTTTCTCGTTGATTGTTGTCAAAGTGACTTTGAATAAAACAAATTATCGTGAAGCGTAAAAAAAAACATGCATTCGTATTATTTTCAAGAAGTGAATGAAAGGTCCATTTGTAATTTTCATAATTTTACAATTTTTATGTATTTTCCATTCATAGTTTTATAATTTTTATGGTTTTAGTTTTATTCTGATAATCCACACGAAAATATAATGCAAAGAGAAAAAAAAAACAAAGCACTCAAAATCAAAGTCAAATCTGCATTCTTCGGCATTCATTGAAAAGCGTGTAAGAGCACTATGGTTTTATTTTCAACAAATCTTCAAGCCACAAAAGTTTGGAAAGTGCAAATATGCTACTTAGATTCACTTTCAAAGTTATGCAAGCAATGGGAAATCGTTTTGCTGCATTAAACGCAATTGCGTTGTTGTATGATTGGACCTGGACACCGTTAGATATAATGAAATTTTCAAAGCATAGTGTTCCAAAGCATCCAGTAACAATCATCAAGCAAACGATCCTGGCATAAAAAACATTAGTGTAATGAAACATTGTGTATAATAGAGATATTCAATGAGCATGAGAAAAGAATCAACTTTCTGCATAAAATCCAACATAGGCACAAGGATCAACATAAAGCTCTTGGGCCAATTTTTAGTTTCTTTTCTGATGAAAAATACTTTGCAAGTCTCACCATCTCTTCTAAGACATGATCCCAATGTATTTTTGAATGTAACGAGAGTGTACTACCCCCTCCTTATCATGTTGAAGTTGTCTACTGATGCAAAACTTAAGAAAATTCATCATTCATTGCATAAGCAATTACATTGTGAGCCACATGTCCATATGTAAAGCTGCAAAAAGAGGTTATAAAAGCTTTGTTTTACAGCTGAAGGATATGACTGAAAATAACTTCCATCAAAAATAAAAACAAGCAATGTGGGCACCATTTTTAAATTGAGTCTTAGTTCTTTGCACAAATTGATATCTCCATAGGAAGATTGACGTATTTACCCAAGCGTGCTGACTCCTTCAAATCCAGAGATGGAAACATTGATATTTTTATCCAGATTGTATGGCTTAATAATAGCAATAGTAGAATAGAAGGATTGAATAATTGGCTATTGCTCCCATAAATGACAGTGATCGTGTAGAGACATGGAGACATGGCCATCGTTGATTTAGCAGTGAAATCATTGTGTATGGGCGTATAAGTCCTGAGAAGATGCTCCAGATGCATCTTTTCGTTTCTGCTCAAGAGTCAATAAGAAATTATACCAACCGGTCATGATCGTAAGCATTGATAATATCACCAACGTAAAGAAATCCGGAGAAGATGTGAAGAGAAGTGGGCGCATCCAATCTCTATTCATTAATGGCATCGACTTTGGAACATAATTTAATCATTTAATGGTGAAATGACCGATCGCTTCATGACTTGGACTGATTGAACATGCATAATCTATGACGTAGTTCGATACGATACCTTTGATTCCAGATGTTGAAGGTGAGTTCTTGCTCTCATAATCCATTCCCACTCTGATGTGTCATAGTGGGGAAGGGCTGGATGTGTGTGTTGCAGGTACGTGATGAGCACAAGGAATGTGTTCACAATCAATAGAGGGATGGATCAACTCATTCGATTGTACCAGAATGAAGGATGAGATGAATGTATGCTAGAGACCCACAATAAAGTTTTTCTTCCCATCTCTCCTAGATTCCACATCATGTAAAACAACAAACAACCGATTAATTTCAAATTTGAAAGCAGATACGATCATCTTGAAGAGTGATTGGAGGGATATGTACTGGTCTTTTACTAATACATGATGATGCGTTGGATCAAACTAGATCTTTCTCGTGAAATCAAATTTGGGAAAAATGTCCAATGAGAGCAAGAAAATCATGACATCTAGAAACATATCTCCAATACCGTAGATCAAGATCACCATTTAATTCCGGAAGAGATGAATTGGAAAGAATATTGTTGCAAATAGAATTGATACACAATCAAATGACAAATGGATTTTAGTTTTGCAACCTCCGGCACTAAAATCTCTTTATTTAGTTGAACGTACAATTCTTAGAAGTGGATTGTAGAAATTGCGTTAAATGATTACTATTGTTGCAATCATACAGGTCATAATTTTTTTTTTTTTTTTTCTGGGATATAGATCTAAAATATTTTCTTAACTTGTCTCTCCCCCTTAACGTGCACTTCTTTAAAACTTATGAGCGCCAACATTCAAAACTTTGGTAAAAAATCTAATTGTCTATTTGGCTTAGTATGGGAATGGAAAGCATGGGAATTTAGCCAACAATCACATAAAACCATTAGATAGAAAGTCGAGCAGTGTAAAGCAATGAAAAACAACAGATTTGGATCTTGGCTTGCATGAAATTGCAAATTTCTTATATTGTTTATTTGATCAATTGAATCTTATGCGGTAGTTTCTGTACATTTAAGATTGCTTTTGTTTTGTTGCAATTTTTATTCCAGGTTACATGATAAAGACGAAAGACAAGGCGACGATGATGTGACTCAAAACTAGAAATAAACCAAACCAAGAAGACATAGTTCAATCGTTGTTACAACAAAAACGTCATTGTTTCAGCATATAAAATTTCACTGTATCAGCATGAATATTTTTCGTTGTAACAACATGTAAAATTCAGTGACTGTTTCTGCATGTAAAGACTTGGCTTTGTTTTATTTGTCTAATTTTTTTTATTGTGTTTATTTGCAGGTCAAAGGATGGACGCTCAATTTTTTTTTTTTTTAAATTTTGTTTCTAAATTGGTTTCTAATAAAAATTAAACTTGAAAAAAAAGTGTAATTTTTTTTTATTTTTTTTAGCAAATGGATTAAATGCATTAAAAATTGGAGACGAAAAACAAATTAGGAAAATTAATTTTATCATCCTCAATCAAAAGTACTCCTGAAAACGTTACATGCATCCTATTTTTTGATCCTCACGATTGCTCGAAGCGCGGAGGAGAGCATACTTATTCTAAAACAAAACAAAACTGAAAATAAAATCTTACCTACACTACACTAATTAGAAATTAGAATTTAGTTACGTGTAGTCAAACAACCAATGCAACCAAGCACGTAAAAGTAATAATAATATATTATCTTTCAATTTCACAACTAAGGGTCAGAAATATGTATAAGCATGCGAAATCTGTTGCTGGAACTCTAAATTAACAAAATTAAAAGAAAAATTAAAAGAATCTAACCTGGTAGTTGCTTGAAACCATCGTTCGATATAGCTTTCGTAGGTGTAGTTTCCCTTGCTCAGATCATGCTGCAGCTCCTCATTGTCCTTCTCAAGTTCCTCAGATGTTGATTCCTTGTTCCTTTCTGGAGGAGTATTTAAGCTTTGGGCTACTGTCAAGATCTCCTCTTCCTAAGAAGAAGAAATCCCAGCTTTCGCAAGGATCTGAGCGAGTTGTTCCAAGCTGACACTCACAGTTAAATCATATTGAAAAAGGGGTTCTTACAACACCCAAATAAATATAAAAAAAACTGAAAATCACACTTGCTGAAAAACATGAAAACCTCTTCATAGTTGCAAAAATTGAAATCTAAGTCTAAAATGTTAATGGGACGATGGAATGTAATGAATAATGAAGGAAAAGGTGGATGAAAATACGACATTTCTAAGGCCCAACAGGAAGGTTAAAAGACATTCCAGAGGCCTCCATGAATATTTCGAGAACCTTTTTGATGGCCCAAACCTCTCTTACAGTGGGAATCACCATTAGCATGGTATCGTCCAAAAAATGTACTATGGGAAATGGTTAGGTTAGAGTCATGTAGTTTAAGGACTTGAAAGTTGCAGGAATTAACAACAACTTTGAGACATCTTCCAATACCTTCAACCATCGAAATGAAAAGGAAGTTGGAGAGAAGGTCCCCTTGGAAAATATCATGAGAGGGATTAAAGGGAGGCGAGGGGGAGCCATTGATAATAATGGAAAATAAGGACAAGGATATGAGAGACAAGATCCAATTGACCCAATTCAGGTGGAAACCAAAATCTGGGAGGATCGAATGAATACACTACTAGTTGATTTGTCAAAGGATTTTGAAAAATCGAGTTTAATCAACATCCCTATAGATTTGGTCAATTTTAGGGAATTCACTACTTCATGCACAAGATTCATGTTGTATAGGATTTGACGACCCTCCACATATCAATACTGCTCAGGGATAATAAGAAGCATCATGAGGGGTTTTAGGCGAGAGGAGATAACTTTTGTTATTATTTTGTAGATAACATTACAAAGAGATATGGGCTTGAATATGTTGGGATCCATGGATTTATATTATTTGATAATAAGTGTGAGAAAGGTTGCATTTAAGGCATCAAGGACCTTGGAGATGTGTTTCATTTCAGCCACCAAATCCCAGACATCATTTTTAACTGTGGACTAGGAGTGATGGAAATAATAAATGGTGAAGCCATCAGGGCTTGGTGCTTTTCTAGGGGGCATATCCATTATAGCGGCCT
This sequence comes from Picea engelmannii, assembly GCA_009831015.1. Taxonomy (NCBI): domain Eukaryota; kingdom Viridiplantae; phylum Streptophyta; class Pinopsida; order Pinales; family Pinaceae; genus Picea; species Picea engelmannii. The sequence goes on along the minus strand of WSFP011415139.1, from coordinate 16,930 downwards.
CTACCTCAAAGAGGGAAATTGGTTGAAGGAGGCTAGTGATATGATTATTAGAAACAAGACGAGGAATGTGATTGGTGGTGGATTGAATGGCCATTAAGCGGTCCGATTGTGGATCTGAAAGAAGAGAAATAAAAAAAGAGACTAGTTCCAACTCAATTTCTTAATGAGAAGAGAGATTGATACCTTGAGAATTTTTGAGGTGCATGACTTGGTTGGAGTGGCACCCTTGGATCATGGAGTGGTGAAATAACTTAGTGTTTTGTTCCCCTTCTTAGAGCCATTGAATTCTATATTTATATCACATTAAGATCTCTTCATGTTGATAATGATAATCAAGATGGGAGGAGATCTCTTTCTCTTTATGAGATAAGGAATCAGTTCTTCCTAAGGTAATGATGTGTTTTTGGATACCTTCCATATGTGATTCCAGATCTTTATGAGATTGAAAATGTTTCAAAATACAGATTTGTTCCAGGAGTGGAGATGTTATTTGATATTTTTGAGTCTTTGTTGAAAGTGATACATAAGTGTACCCTTATAGATCCTTGCTTCATTCCACCACTTCGAGATGTTTTTTTGAAAATTTGAATGAGAAAGCCATAATTTTTCAAACCGAAAGGGTGTCTTGAGAGGAGATCCCAGAGCGTCTAGGGAGAGGCATATAGGCCAGTGATCGGAGCTCACCGAATGAAGAATTTTGGATGTTATTCCATGACCAAAGAGTAGAAGAGATTATGATAGTAGAAAATGATCCAACTGATAGGTGACTTGGTGGGATCCACCCCTTCGATTGTCCCAGGTGTGAAGTCCATTAGAAGTTTTCATATCTAGCAATTTTTTATATTGAATTAAGGACTTGAAGGCATCATTGTCTGGGTACAACCTGTTAATACTACCTCACTTCTACTCTAGAGAGGAGATGAGATTGAAATATCCTCCCAAAATCTAGTGGTTGGCTCCAATGACACTTTCCACACTCCTCATATTTTGTAGAAAGGTGTATTTTTTTGCTATTGGTTGGGGTTCAATAGTATTGGTGATAAAACCAATTTCTGAGGATCCAATAAGTATGAATTGGGAAGTGGGGATTTTGTTAGTGGCAAAGAAATTTTTTAAAATAATAGTTTTTGGGTTCCATAGAATGAAAATTCCTCTTGTTTCACCTCTAACATAAAGGGTTATTAATCGATCATTCTTTCACATCCTTTTAAGGATTGTTGTTGCATTTTCACCACAACACTTATTTTCTTGTAACATTAAAATGTTTGGGCATTAATATGAATACCTTGTTTCTAATATTCTCTTCTTTCTCTTACCATTGATGCCTCACATATTCTAGGAAATGGTATTCATTGGAAAGGTTGAGAAAGGGAGCGTTGATATCAGCTTTTGATTAGTGCATTCTGACTAGAATTAACCAAGATTCCCCAATTTCCCAAAGCACTTGCAGGTTGGATTTTCTTTCCTATCACTTATCATCCCTAGGGTTTTTGTTTTGTGATTTTATCTTATTTATGAGAACCCCCAAAGCCTGGGTGGATTTTGTGGGGTGACTGATGGAAGAAGAAGATTTTTTTCTTTAAGTGAGGGCATGGTGCACTCACCATCACTACTCATTTGGAATGGATCTTATGTCCCTTTTTTTACATTCTTCAATTATACAATGCAGATCAATACCTTCTAGATCCATATTGTCCATTTCCCCTTAATTTCCTTCCTCGACATCAATACCTATGGAAACAATATCCATATCCAAAGGGTTAGTGAGGTCATCGATAGGTTGTTGGATCATGGGATGTTTAGTATTTCTTGGAGGGTTTGATGGTCCCTGAGACATTAGGATGTCCACTTGGGTCTCTAAAGGGTTAGAATCAATGGGTTTCGATGGCTTATCATTGTTGATGTGTTTTTATAAACACCTATCAACTAGGTGATTGAGGTGTATATCCGAACCTATGCCTCTTTCAAATGGAGATCATTTTTTTTTCAAATTTGGAAAGTTCCAAATAACCCTCACCTGTTGATCATGAAGACCCAACAAGTTTTAAATCAAATTCAATATTCCAGTTCTTCATCATGAAAAACTAACAGAGATGGTTTCTCTTTTGAACAAAAGAGAAGAAAATAAAAATATACTAAAAAAAAAAGGAAATTGTTTGTTTCCATCTTCTCACTAAATATCCCTATGTTTTAGCTTCATCCAACATTTTACAGAATCTAAAACATAGGTCATATGCCCAAGATATGCCAATTTCCTCACTCATCTCTATTTACTCAATCATCTCTATACTAATACCCCATACTTAGCCATTTTACTCACTATTTTCCTTACTCTCCACACTTCATACTTAGTCATTTTCCTTCCTCTCCTCACTCCATACTTAGCCATTTTTCCTTCTTTCCACTCTACTCTGCTTCCTCTCTACTCTCCATACTTAGTCATTTTTCACTACTCTCCATGTTCCTCTACACTACTCTACATAATCATATACTTATTCATTTTCATGAATGTGAAAGAAGGATCCCTTCCCTAATATTCACCTTTTACTCCTAACCCCACAACCTACATTTATGCAATATTCAATTTTCACTTCCCACTTCCGCCCACAACCTCACAAGTCTCAACACTTAGTCATTTTTACTAATTATTTTTATTAAGTTATTTTCACTAACAAATTATGCATGCAACCCCACAAGTATCAACACTTAGTCATTTTTACTAAGCCTTTTTATTAAGTATTACCGACCCACATTACCCTACATCCGCATTTCCCTATTTCTAGGTAATTATATTTTCTGATTTTATTATTTCATGAAATTATTCATTATATTCCTAAATTTTATCCCTTTCGCCCTCCTTTGGTGTATTGGGACACATGACATGATGTGGACCAACCTTATTGGGACATGTGGCAGTGAGGTGGACCTATCCTTGGCTGAACATGATAATGAGGTGGACCTATAACATTGTGACATGTGCGAGTGAAGTGGACTTACCCTCAGGTGACACTTGGATGATATTTATTGGACACACATACGATTGGGCAAGTGATTTGGCATGACGATTGGGCATGAGGTGGCAACCAAACCAAAATATATACTATGCACAAGCTACACAAGGTTCCATAGTTCTATTTTCACACACAAATAATATAGGGATGAATTTTGATTACAAACAATATATGAGAACTATTCCCCAATTCATGTGGGATAAAGGGGGTGAAATAATAAACCAAGGGCTCAAAATTCACGTGCATAGATCAACGGTTGTTGAGTACCTATCTTCCAAGGGCCATAACTTTTGATCTTGATGTCCAAATTGAGAAAATGATAGCTTGTTGTAAATCTAGAGACAAGAAGAAAAATTTGGAATATTTGATATCCATGGATGGAATCATGACTATAATTTCATAAAAATCAAATTACAATCGTGACTATTTTTTAGCTTGATAGCTAATTATTTTTGGAAAATTATTTATTAAAAGAAATTTCTGAAATTCTAAAGTGGGTCTCAGTTGATGGAATGAATATCTTAGTTCAAATATACAAAGAGAAACATAAAACCCTAACTAAAAATAATTTTCAAGAAGACTAAGAGAATATTATAAAAGAGGAAAATATGCATATTCAAAAGGTTGTCAGTCATGAGTTTTTTTGTGAATTAGATTGTTTAACTTTATTCCTCATGTTTATTTCTTTTTGATTCTTTCCATCACGTTTTCCATGTATGCTTGGAAACAAGAATATCTGAGTCTGATAAGCTCTTTCTCTAGATTATTCCATTCATTTCTCATGATATTTCATGCCCAGGGGAGCAAAATCCCTACTTGTAAAAAGGAAAATGCATTTAATTCATTTTATCTAATTGTGATTTAGATCTTGTTAAGGTTGTTTCATCCCTCTTATTTCCAAAATTGTTAATATTATTACATTTGGGATATTATTATTAATTTCTCCCACAAAGTGTACGATTAAACTACACTCCAAGATCTAATTGTGGGTAGGAAATACTATAGTAGTTAATTGCAAAAGAAAGAGAGGAGAGAGAAAAATAGAATCAATCTTCACACATAAGAGACTAAGAAACCAACTCGAATCACATTGTATTAATTTTTTATCATGAGTAAAATATATAACACCCTCCATAAGAGGAGTAATGCGCATTAGGTCGGGGTTTCCATGTGAATTCTCAAGTAACAAAAGAAACCATTCTCACTAGCAACAATGAACTAAAGTCAAAAGTTGATAATAATAAGAAAAATTCAAAAATATAGGTGTAAACTAAGTGATAACTCTACATGAAGTTAACATGCATTCCATAATAGAATAACTCTCCTAGAATAATACTAGAGTCCAAGAATGGAACTAAAGTTCTCTTTGAGAGATAATTTCATAACTATGGAAATTCACTAAAAATTGGAATTAGGTTAACTTCAAGAATAAGATGGGTAATGTGGACTTCCTTAGGAGAATAATATTCTCACTAAAGTTCACTCTCTAGCCATGAAATAAGAATTATCTCCTAAAGTCAAGGAATGAAGCGTTCTTCCCCTAAAAAATAGGATTCCTAATGGTGGTTTATGAGCCCACGGTTTTGGAAACCCATGGTATTACATACAGGTAGCCATTGGGTAAAAATAGACCTACTATAAATAGATGTCCTCCTAAATAGTAGGAAAAATGGAAAAAATGAGTATGTCACTAAGTATGTTGTTGAGCATGTACCCCAACACAAAGAACTATCCAGGGAATTACATTAGTGATTTCTTAGACTTTGAGTCTAAAGCACGAGATTTAAAATGTGTTTCTATCAAAATCACTTTTGAGTTTAAATGTGATTATCATTTTAAGTTCTTTTATGACCTGCCCATTCTACTTTTCTTTCATCTTGAAAATTCATAGCTGATTTTGGGTTCACATTATTTTTAAAGACAAGAAAAATATTTTTTGAAAGAAGACTCCAAACCCTATAGATAAAAATATCTGTAGACATATTTATTTCTTCTTCTTGAATGAGATGATGTGCTTGACAAGTACATTTGTATATAAGAGTTTATACATTTGTATATAAGAGTTTATACATTTGTATATAAGAGATTGTACATCTGTATATAGGAGTTTGATTGGAATATTTGTTGAGGTTTACTATTGCATGCATCTAAGTTCAAAGGAACACTATTCCATATATCAAGAAAGAGGAGTACCACCTCTATAAAAACGTGGAGGGATTTATACTCATGATGTTATCTTTGTAACAAACCCAACCCCCTAAAATATATTAGGCTAGTTGGATGCTCATTTTTTCATCCTTCCCTTTAATCAATTTCTCAATTTTTATCTTCCCAGTTCATGTTCATCATGATACACACGAGAAATTATCTTATCACAAAATTTATTATTCTCAATATTACTCATTCAACCATCAAATTTCAACAGTATCTCCCCAAGGGTTCACTATGATGACTAGGGACTCATACTTTCCACAATCAAACAACTAGAATCACTCCTCACCACCAGATCAACAATTGGTAGAGACTTTGACCCTTTCCTCATCAAAATAGTAGGCCATAAGGAATAAGTTCCCATCCCAATGGTTCCTCTCCAATGGATCATTCTGATGGATCCAATGGTCCTCAAAATAGGAAATCAATGGTCTCGATCACGTCGGAACCTATAAGTGCTTGACAACTAAAATTAGTTCCTTCACCCATTCATCACATGGACAGGTGGGGTTCTTGACTTATCTACAATGGTGATTATGTGCACACCCACCACACATATCAACGATTTAGGATTTCTCTCAGATTCCCTTCCGCATGAGTACATCAACTCCGAGTGAACGAAATCCCTCCAACCAACACATCTTTGATGGGCCACTCTGACAGATCCAATGTTCAGGGTTCAATCAGAGTCACCTAGCTGCATGACATCTAACGACATCTTGATATCCATCCTCAGAATATATCGTTCTTGATCCAATGATTTTAAACCATGAGAATTCCTTCTGATAGATCTATGGTCCTCAGACTCTCTTGCCATCAGAATCTCGTCCAGGTAATCTCTCAGGCCTCTGATTATCTGTCTTTCGATAGACCTATTGAGCACTCAACACACCCTAAAAATACTATGTCGAATTTTACCTTTTTTCGTACCACTTGATCTTTTGCACTGTCTAATTCGACTTCATTATATAAAAATGTTGCCTTTGCTTATCATTTTTTACACACATTAAGCCTTCCAAATCTTGCTTGAATCTATGAAAACTCATGAATTAAAAAAAAAAAAGACTTAACGCTTAAATAAGGAATCAACATCCAAAACACACCCTCCCCCCTCCCCCCTTGACACGCTCAAAGATTCAACATCAGAAAGAATTAAAGTATGAAAGAAAATCACTCAAAAACCACAGTCTCCGAGCACCGATCGACATCGACAAAAGTATTTTTTATTTCGCTCCAAGCATCACACAAGGATATCGCCGATAACTGATCCCTATCAGCGTTGCTAAAAGACGAAAAGAGTAAATGTTAAATGAAGAAAGAAATGATATCGTCGATAGCCAATACCCGACGCGCTTAGAAAAATCAGAGGACCAAATCTCCATGAACATTCAAACCATGCTAAAGTTTTTCTCCGATCGTCGACTTTCGAAACGTTTTCGGCATCAGGAGTTATGAGGATGCTAACCCAAAGGAAACTACGCGATAGGTTTACCCATGATCACCGATCCCCAACACCTTTTCTACATCAACGATCCTAGGTTTAGTCTAAGGATGCACCCCTAGAGGAAGGTCCCAAATCCGACTAATATTTGTGAGCTAAGTCACTGGTTTCCATTGCCATGTGTCCCAAGCCAGTTTTGCCTCGTCAACACCGTATGGTGAAATGGATTGGCATCAGAGGTTTTTGCAGAAGAACATCAATGAAAACATTTGTAACACCTTGTCGATCCCTGATCCAACCACTAGGAAAGCGACACGATGGGACGTTTTAGTGCTAGGTATGTTGCAATATGGAGCATTTAAAGGACTAATTAATTCCAAATCTTGCATTAGTTTCTAATTCGTGCACGAATCAAAAGGACTGTTTGAATTTACTGATACAACACATCACCCTCTGTGCCTCTGCCGCCAACCCACGATGAATTAAATTACAAAGATTCAACGGTAGATTTGTTTGAATTTCAATCATCATCCGAATTAATTGGTTGATACGACCGGTAAGTTATTCTCCGTTAAATCCTCTTGAGCCATTGTAAACAAGATTATTCAGCGTGCTAAGGAGTTTCAGAGCATCCAGAAGATTGCCTCAGGTTTTCAGAGGCTTGGATGCCTCTATCTTATACTGTAGCCATTTCTGGGAGAGGTTTTAACTAGGGTGCCATCATTTCCAAGCAACTGAGCATTTTCATACAACAGGATCAGACGCCGAAAGAAGGAGAGACTCCATCCTTCTACATGGCTTATTATTTATTGGACATCATTTGCATCATAAATGTTTTTTTGGAATGAACTTGATTTGGCACGTCTCGGAACTGTCGGTCCATGTATATTTCAGTGTCTTATGGGAGAATAGGTACAAAAAATCTTACTCCCTCATCTGCGATGAATTCATCACCCGCATTCATTTTATTCTTTTCAAGAAAGAGTGTCCAAGACTATCGGTTGCGACCAAAAAGATGATATCAAAGGTATCTGGATCAGCGTGATACCTATATCATGGTTTTCAGGGCCACTGGGGCACCACACCTTTTACCCGTGCATGTTCCTAATCGACTAGTGGTAGGAGAGATATGCTACCAGAATATCCTGCAAGGTTACAATGCTTCCCTGATAAAAGACAAGAAATGGGAATTTATACCCTATGGATTCCATATAGGTTTCTACCTAGTAAAAGACACCACTCAAGACAAGAAGGAAGGACTGAGCCTATTAGATTTATGATTCCATACTCGTCATTTCCGCAAACATGACCCAAGGGGTTTAGTCTCAAAGCATGCATCGCAAGTGTCATCCTTCTGGCCTTACGCTCATGAAAAATTCGAAGATGAGGTCTTCACTGAAAATTCCCAAGACTTGGAGGAAGCGGTGACAAGGATGGCCAACCCCACAATGACTAAGTTCAAATACATGAGTTAGGATGAACAGGTGACAATCATAGAACAATTGGCTCAAGAATCCCTCAGAGTCAAAGAGGAAATGGTAGCAGCCGAAACAACAGAGATTCCCTTGGTAGCCTCGGTACAAGAAATAAATTTTCCTGAGGCTAAGGATGCACACGAGAGAGGGTTACTCATGTATGAACAAGACCAATGGATAATGGATCAGATGTGAGATAATCTAGACCTCATGAGGATTCTAGTTCTCCCTTCCGACAACCTAGATGAAATCCAGAAAGACCCAAGCATCCCCTAACTAATAGACATCGATGAAATCGTCGGGTTAGACAACCCTGAATTCACAACTTCATCGGCTGGATCGTCGACAGGTGTTTCATCTCAGCCGGAGATAGTCAGGGTATAAGTGTAAACAAGTGCATCATACCCCCTCCATGAGTTGATAAAGATATATGATGGTGATGAAATCCCAAAGGTATCTCTTAGGACCCATGTGCATATATAAGAAGAAAAGGGACTTGAGAAAACATCTTCTCCTGTTCCCGATGCCCAAATTCAAGAGGTCCCGCAGAAAGAGAAAGAAGCTGAGAGTGTCCTAGACACTAAGATTCCCGATGCACTAGAGACCCAAACAGACAATCCGAAGGACGATTTAGGGTCGGACGACCCAAAGGAGGAATCCCTGCAACAATAAATTGATGCTCCAACGACCGATGAACAAGTAAGTATCAAGTCTATCCCCGACACCTCTATTTCACTCGGTACTCAAACCCTCAACGAGCGACAGACATAAGTCAGACCTTTAGAGCACAACGAGGAAGTTCAAGAACCCAAACTTGAACAAGTGTACACCAACGAAAGTCTGGGAAACACACTCACATGGGGGGATCAATAGATTCCCAAACCCATGGATGAAGTAGCTGGCATACATGCCATAGCTTATGATCGAAGGAAGAAGGCTATCGTCCAAAGAACCACCAAGAAGAGGAGGATCACTTTATATCACTCCATCATAATCACTACCGAGGAACATCTGATCAACACAGAACATGCTAAGACGTCTGAAATAATTGATGCAGGGATGGAAATTACAATTTCCACCCTAAACAGAGCTAAAAGAGATGAAAAGGAGTTGGCCTTCACCTTAAAGGAATTGTAACATTTGCACCACTTGGTGAAGTATTACCATGACACCACACAAGCCGTTGTGTACCTAAGAAATGGATTCAAGGAGGCCTACAACAAGTTCACAGACGAGCGACACCTATTCACAGCAAGGATAGTCAAGCTCCAGGAGGACACCCTCATGGCACTTGCAACGTGAAAAGATATGGAGTGGTGGTACGAGAAAGAACAACAAGTTGTAGAGAGAGTTGACTACATTTTTGTGGTCCAATAGAGTCAAGACAAAGAAGAAAGAAGCATTCGGGGGTTGAACGAAAGCAGCGTTGATCACATAATTAAATCATTCGAGTACTAGGAAAAAATGGCTTGGGAACCCCACCAAGAAATCCAGGAGAAATGAGCTAGGTGTGAGAAAAACTGGGTCAAAATCAACAAGGCAATGAAGGATATCAGACTACCTGATTTTGGCATGCCCGATGACTTTGGCAACTTGCGTGACATAGTCAAATTGCACATCGAGCAAGACTCAACATGGGCCAAAGAACTACCAAAGGTGACAGGCACAATGCCAGGTCAAGTGTGATAGTTTATGGAACACCCGATCAAAGCTCGGGCTATGCTGCAATAGTTAAGTACTAGTCTGGTCAAGTATCAGGCACATGTGGTAGAGATCAGAAAGATTTGCACGGCCCCGATGGAACATGATAGATTCCCATATGCCAATACCTGCGAGGAGTTGTTCATCCAGTGGTCGGAGTACGAGAATATTCACCCTTTTAAAGTGATATCTTGAGACGACTCTTAGACAAATTGATAGGAGAGAATGCCACGTGGCGAATTTTGTTTTAATTATCTTCACTTTAGCTGTTAGTTTTAGTTATTTTTATGTTATAAATAAGAGCATCAACCAATTAGTTAGAGGTCGATGGTTGTTGCAAGAATCTCTCATTTTTGGTTTGTTAAGAATTATTTTGGAGCTGCCTTTAATTGAGAAGTCCTCCTGGACCAGAGAAAAGTTTATGTTTTCATCAAATGCGTGTATGATTGGATGTGGAGAAGAACTATTTCCTATTCCGTCTCATGAATGGATGTAGTAACAAGTAAGAGCTATTAAATCTATTGATAAGTTATCTGATGCAATGTTTTATAGTTCTTTCTTTAATGATGAAAATGAATCTTTGTGTTATTATGTGATTAATGATTAGAGTTGAGAGAATTATTTTTCTTACCGTTGTTTATCATATGCATGTTTTATTCTGATAATTCGTATCTCAGTCAGTAATTGGAATATTCACATGGTTAATGTATTAGTACTAGGCCTGTGGTATAAGATCATTGTCTGTATGCTAGGTTGTAAGGGTTATCCCAAGCCCAGCCTCTTCTCCAGTAGTTTGAGTTTGGTATCGTTTGTTGCCTAGTTGGTTTATACCGGCTTTCCATCTTATATCGGTCACACCAAAAATAAAATACAAAAAAAGAACGTCTGAACTGAAGGAGAGGTCTTCACAAGAAAATGTAAAGCCCATAGATTAATTGGCCGGATTGCAAGATCTGGAGAACCATTCCACTATTAAACGTTGCAGAGTATAATTGGGCCTTGGTGGCAGGTTTGGTTTCTATTGTTGAACTAAAAGGATTTAGGACCCATCAACAAAATTGGCACTAGAAGGAGGGCTTGAAGAATGAATGGTTGAATACATATTCCATATAATATTTCAGACAACCTGTAGATTCAAAACAACCCACATGCATGGCTAGTCATTCCTAATAAAACCCACACACAATGAGTACTCCTGAAACGAGTGACTCACCCTAGCTTGAGGAAGAATGCTTGTTCCCTGAGATACCTTATGCTCTTCCTCATGAGGATTTAAATCAATTTATAAGAATCACTAGAGCATACGCCCGACAGATCGGTGCATTGTCCTTAGCTCTGATACTTCCTCGAAGACAAAAAATAAGCAGACCAATGGTCAACATCCCCAACCTGGTTTTTGTACAAACAGTAGAAGACCTAATAGATTTATCTATGACCGAAATCAAACACCCTCTAAATCTTATCCACTAAACGCCAGCCGACAACGTCTCTAGGCTGGATGATTTTTCGGAAGAAGAAGAATTTAAATCAGGATCCTTAGACATGGAAGACAACAATGACCACGATGAAGAAAGGGGAAACCCACCACAGAACAATCAACCTTGGTTGGCAAGAGATGCTTTGGCCATCCCAGGGCGAGTCCACAACCTTACCCAACATCAAGAGAAGTTGCTTCCTAAGTTTGATCCCAAGACCTAGGGATTTCCTGAAGATCATATGAAGAAATTCATACTGACTATCAAACTGATGAATCTCTAGCATGAATATGTAGTTTGCAGGCTGTTCCCCTACACTTTCGAGAATTTGGCTTCCACGTGGTATGTTAAATTACCTGTAGGATCCATAACTAGTTGGAGGAAGTTTCAAAAGGATTTTTTATATAAGTTTGGAGAAGAGACTACTATGGGAGCTTTGATGGTTGAGTTGTTCACCGTCACCATGAGTTCAAAAGAAAGGTTCAAAGACTTTAATCAAATATTTACCACTATCTTAAACAAATTCCATCATGAAGCTAAACCTACTCAAAAGTTATAAATCGAAGTGTACTCTAATGATCTCCCAGCTTATATTTCCATGTTTGTGAAGAGGGATGCCAAACTAACCCTAGCTGATAATTTTGAAGAAGCCAAAATGATTGAATTTTAAATGAAAGGATGCAAAGAAATTCAGGTCTCCTTAGTCAAGAAAGAAGCTCAAACCCCTCCCCAGAGAGGGCTATTTCTCACTAGACCCCCAGGGAAACAAGCAGAACAAGCTCCTTAAAAGGGAAGTGGGAACATAGAGGACCTGCAAAGCATGGTTAAGAAGTTATCCAATGAAATCATTGACATGAAAAGAAGCATCGAGGAGGGAAACCAATGCCAAAGGCCCTATAAACCTTTGTTTAAAAGAAACCCACCGTTCAAATAAATTGAACCTCCCCCAGCTAACTTAAATATCAATTTGGGAAATGTATCATTTGATTCTTTCTGTACTTATCACCAGGAAAACCACTCTGAAAGAGACTACCCTCAATGGGTGCATGCCATGAATTTGATGTCCAATCGGTTTCTAGACGAAGTCTCCCTAACCGAACAACCAAGCGGTTCAATTATGAATGTTGTTGATCAGGAAGAGATTTATCCACCAGAAGATACAACCATGTTGATATGGGATCCTGACCTAATCATTCCTTCTGATGACATTTGAGTCTCAAGAACCACTCACAGAGGTCTCGACTCTCGGTGGTGCAAACACGAAGTAAAGGTCAACACGTCTCAAACGAACTTGCTACTACCCAAACTTTAGGAGGAAGATAAACTCCCAATCACTCAAAAGAACCTTTTTCTCCCCGTAATAACCCTATAAGCATCCATACCCAAGAATCGCCCAAACTGGATTACAATGTAGTTGAAGATTTGAAGAAGTTGAAGGATAATATATCAGTTATGGACATGTGTAGAATCCCTCAACAAAAATACTTCCTGCTACAAGCTTTGAAATCAATAGAAAACCCTATGAAAAGCAATGATCAGGAAAGAAATATAACACCCACAGATCTAGTAAGTAAACCAACTGTAAACGCTTGCTTGGAATATAAGAAGGGAAAACCGTTTGTCCCACCGTTCCTTTTAACATTTGAAGTTTTCAATAGGAACCTCCACAATTGTTTGGTTGATTCAGGAGCATCTTCCAATGTTATGCCCTTGTCTACTTGCAAAAAATTAAATTCCGTTCCTCTCAAAAGAGATAAACATGTAATACAACTAGACAAAACCTAGGTCAAAGTCATGGGAGAACTCAAAGATGTAATGATCAGAATAGAGACACATCCTAAGTTTGTGCAAGTGATTGACATCATTTTAGTAGATATCTCAGAAGCTTATGGATTACTACTAAGTCGATATTGGTTTGAGAAGTTAAACAGATACTTTAGTACAGATTGGGCACACCTTTGGCTACCGTTGAAGGGATATAAAAATATGATCATAATTGATAGGGAAAGGTATCTGAAACATGCTATCACTAACCTAGAAACCCTAAACGAACCCTCATTGACAGATTTCCCTGTGCTAGGAAATTATTCCGACAACTCCTACTTCAGGAAATTCTCCCCTCTTTCATCTGATGTCCCTCTCACTCATAACTCCAAAATGATTTTTCAAGAGGATTTGTCGACAACGGCGGAAGAAACCCTCTTTTACCAAGAACCCGCGTTAGAAATAACAAAACTAGTAGGAGGAAAAGAGGAAAGTAATAGGGAAGGGGAAGTTGATACATGTTGCCCACAAGTTTGGACCCTATATTTTGATGGATCTAAATCGTAATAAGGGTCAGGGGCATGGTGCATCCTCATTTATCCTAAAGGTAAACAACATTTCATGTCTTTCAGACTAGAATTTGAATGCACAAATAATACTGCCAAGTATGAAGCTTTGGCACAGGGGCTAAAGAAAGACATAGACTTAAATGTCCAAAGATTAAAATTTTTTGGAGACTTTGAAATCATTGTCAGAAAGATAAGGAATACTATACATTGCAACTCTCCACACCTGAAGAATTACCAATAGGAATTGCACAGGCTAATAGAGTATTTTGAAGCTTTCAACATTACAACAATTCCCAGAGCGAAGAACATTCTTGCTAATTCTCTGGCCACTGCTACCTCAAGGATATCACCCCTGGAGGATTATGAAGCTTCTCGGTTCATTGTAGAACTGTTATTTAAACCCTCTGTACCCAACAATATTTATAATTGGAAGGTTTTTGAGGGAGATGAACAAATTATAAACTTTCTGACCAATCAGGACAATTTTAAGGATTTGGCCATTGACGATGAAGATTTCTAGGAACAGTCAACGGAAACTGACCTTCATATAAATCAATCGATTGACAATTCAAAGTCTCACATGATACCGAAGGGGATAGCCAACTTAGAAAACCTTTTTTTATCTAAAGGAATGATTTAAGGGGCCCAAAAACACTAAGATTGGTAGCTCATGTCCCATGCATGAAACTATAAATCTCGGAACCCTGGAAAACCCAAAAAACATAAACCTCGACAAAACCATATCTAAAGAAGAAAGGAAGGTATATCTCAAACTCTTCAGACAATATCAAGATGTCTTTGCATGGTCCTACATAGATCTAAAAACTTGTGATACCCGTATCATTCAACACACTATCCCGTTAAAACCTGAAGTGAAACCCTTCCAACAAAAGCTATGAAAGTATCACCCTTCCCTGGAATATCATGTGTCAGGAGTTGAAGAAACTGTTAGATGCCAAAATTATCTTCTAGGTTAGACATTCTGCATGGGTAGCTAATTTGGTTCCTGTAATGAAAAAGTCTGGAGAGATTCGCCTATGAGTAGATTTTAGAAACCTCAACAGAGCTTCAGAAAATGACAACTACCCGGTTCCTTCAATGGAGCAGATCTTGCAGACCGTGTCTGGCTCTAAGATTTTCTCTTTGCTGGATGACTTCTCAGGTTACAACCAAGTTTTAGTTTCAGAAGAAGATCATTTAAAAACTACGTTTCGAACCAAGTGGGGAACTTTCTCTTACAAACACATGCCCTTTGGTTTAATCAATGCACGAGCGACCTTCTAGAGGGCCATGGATGTAGAATTTCGGGAACTAATAAACAAGTGTGTAGTAGTTTACTTGGACAATGTGACTATGTATTCAAAGAAAAGAAAATATCACATCCAACGCTTAATCTTGATTTTTGAAAGGTGTAGGAGATACGGTATATCCTTAAACCCTAAGAAAACTATTTTCGGTGTCGAGGAAGGTAATCTACTAGGCCACATTATATCTCAAGCAGGAATTCGCATAGACCCATAAAGGATTAAGGATATAGCTTAGATTCCATTACTTCACAACAAAAAATCTATGTAATAATTCTTCGGAAAAATCAACTTTGTGAGGAAATTCACCCTAGATTTCATAGAAACTATCAAAACCTTACAAAATACGATTCATAAAGATGTCGAATTTAAGTGGGATGATGAACGAAAGGAGGCCTTCAACAATATTAAGATTGTTGTATCTCAAGCCCTCGTGTTGTGAAGTCCTGATTTCAACAAATATTTTTTCCTCTATACTTTCGCCTCCGATCAATCATTAGCAACAATTTTGACTCAGAAGGATGATGACAACAACGAGGCTTCAATGTCGTTCATGAGCACTAACCTCCAAGGAGTTGAACTAAATTATCCTACTATAGATAAACATGCTTATGCAGTTTATAAAGTAGTAAAACATTTCATATCTTACATCCTTAAGAACCATAACAAAGTAATCGTGGCTCACCCCACAATCCGATCCCTATTTACTCAACATGACATGGGGGAAAGAAGAGGGAACTATATGGAAGTAGTCCAAGAATTTGATCTAGATATAAAATATGCTAAACTAGTTAAAGGACAAGGATTATGTAAACTGGCAATTGAGGCTCAAGACCAAGTAAATGAAGAGTTTGGATGGGAGAATGAAATGGCATTATGTTGTGGTGAAGTTTCGTACATTTCCCCAGGGCAAGAGTCTTGGTATGAGAAATTAACTTATCTCCTGCATCATGGGACTTGCCCAGAAGACCTAAACCCTAGGGAAAGGAGAGCTCTCAGGTTAAATTTTGCACAATATCACCTCATAAATTCGGTACTCTTCTGGGTTAATCATGATGGGGTACTTTTAAGATGCCTCGAACTTGAAGATGCAGACAAAGTTCTGAAGGAGCTCCATGATAGCCCTGTAGGTGGACATTTTGCAAGAGACACTACCGCTCATAAGATAATAAGAGCTAGATATTGTTAGCCCACTTTGTTCAAGGACGCTCACAGCTATGCTATAAATTGTAAAACTTGTCAAATAAATGTTGGGAGAGAAAAGAGAGTAGCGGTCCCACTACAACCGGTAACCGTTTCTAGGCCTTTTGAGTAATGGGGGTTAGACATCATAGGAGAAATTACACCAATTTCTTCAAAACAACACAAGTACATACTTACTGCCACCGATAACTTCACAAAATGGGCATAATCCATTCCTCTAATGATCATGGGATCAAATTTTGCTCAAAAATTCAAAGTGCTCAGAATCGCTTCAAACCAGACGAGAGAGTAGGCCTCGTCGTTGTGAACCCAACGGAACTTGTTTCGTCTCAAACGGACGTCGAGAGCGAGAGATATTGCAATCTGTTCAGAATGTCAAATAGGCAAAAAAGGGGACGCTGACTGTACCGTCCGTACAGTCCGTACAGGCTGACGTGGCAGGGTCGTACGTCCGTACGCTGACGTGGTAGAGGTGATGTGGCTGACAGTTGGTTGAATTGGAAGGTGACATGTGGCATTGTTTGGACAAGTGATTGGGTGCCACATGGCCCAGTCATGGGCTGCCACGTGGCACCTCGGTATTGGCTATTGATTTATTTGTTAAAATATATTGGAGTCCGCGGGGTTCGACCCCCGGACCTCCCCACCGTATAGAGCCTTCACAAAGTCTGTCCGACCAACGGACCACCAGTTATGCCTTGTTATGTATGCGAGTTATTATGTATTTGAATTTGCATATTGTAATGTTTGGCGGGGGGTCGGGCCGGGGCTTAGCC